>JAECMU010059292.1:294-12451 GCA_016106625.1 Dracogyra subfuscus
TTTTCTCCATCATCAAAGTTCTCTACCCTGTGTTCTCCATCATCAAAGTTCTCTACCCTGTGTTCTCCATCATCAAAGTTCTCTACCCTGTGTCCTCCATCATCAAAGTTCTCTACCTGGTGTCCTCCATCATCAAAGTTTTCCACCCTTTTCTCCATCATCAAAGTTCTTTACCCTGTGTTCTCTATCATCAAAGTTCTCTATATTGTGTTGTCCATCATCAAAGTTCTTTACCCTGTGTTCTCCATCATCAAAGTTCTCAACACTCAACCTAAACTGCTGTCTCCTGCTGAGTTGTTGGCATTGAGCTGTGCCCGTGCGGCATGTGATGCCGAGTGATCTGTAGCATCTACAGGTAGGATGTCCAATTATCCTCCTCTTCAACATGATTAATGGTTACACAGCACCCGGGTCTGCCTCGCACTCCATCACAGCTTGAGATGATAATAAGACAATTGGCGTTTGTCGCCAACTACAATCTCCGCTTGACATCCACCTTCCTTTGTTGAGATGATCCGCTACTTGAAGGCTTACAGCACCAACAAGTGACAGCTTTAATATGTGATGAGTCAATATCACTGATGAAGTAATATGTCTCATCCAGACCACTAACACTGTTAGTGTCATGCAGGCACTGACATCACACAGCATGCGTTCTAGGCAATACACATTATGTAAGATGAAAAAGTCAGCTTTTCTTCTTCAACAATTCCACCACATTACATCATTCAGAGCCTTACAAAAAAAACTTAATTTTACCCATCATTCAGTGACCTCAAAGAAAACCCCCACAATCACTCAGTGACCTCAAAGAAAAAGACTAATCAGTGAGTGACTTAAAAAAAGAGAGAGACCAATGATCTGAAAGAAAAACACTGCTACTGAGTGACCTTGAGAAAACACTGACATCAACAGTCAAGCAGTAACTTCAAACAATGTTTTTTCCTCTTGTAATTGTTTTTCAGAAACAGATACAAAGTGCAGGTAACAACACGTGTATTACCTACAAAGCATGTACATGTACATAAATATCAGCTTCTGTCCATTAATGTGATATAGCAAGAAGAACATAATGTGTTCTGTAAAACGGATGAGTTTTCCAGCCATCTAATGGAGTAGATAATGCACTCAGTGTTTTGCTACAGGCATTATTTTCTATTTTCACTCTTTCCTTTCATTGGTATTGGTTTTGATTTTTTGTCTTCCAGCATAACCACAATACACAAATAGACACTGCTGAGGAAGCAGACAACGCCTATATATAGGTTCGATCTTGACACTAAGGATGTAGTTGTAGATTAAAGTAACAAAGACTAATTTAATTATTTCTCTGACATTACTGTGGTGCGGCTCTCTGGTTAGGCATCTCATTTCAAGTGAGATGGGTTAAAATGGTCTATTTTCATATGAAATACTGAGATACAATTTTTATTTTATTGATTTTTTGTGTGAGAAAGGACATGTATATAGATTATTGCATAAGCGTGAGTGGCATACAACATTTATGTAAGAGTGTGGAAATTACAAACTGCGGGGTACAAACAAACTCCAAATGAGTTAATACATTCTGTGTCATCTTACACATATGTAACAATTTACTTTATCCTGCAACCACTGTTTCTATTGACAGAATATGTTTGTTTTTTGTTTGTTTTTTTTGTTTAATGACGCACTCAAAACATTATAAGTACGGTTATATCGGTGTCAGATATATGATTATGTCGAGAAAAAAACCCAGTGGTTAGCTGACGGGGATCGATCCTAGACCGACCGCTCATCAGGCGGGCACTGTACCACTGGGCTATGCTGCCCGCTAGACAGAATATGATGACAGATAAATCAAAGTCCTATCCATATAGTAGCAGGATATGACTTCTGATGTCTTATACACAACTATAATTACAAGATCGCTCATATGACCTCTAGTTCATCATACAATGTGGCTGACTAGGTCATCATACAATGTGGCTGATTAGTTCATCATACAATGTGGCTGACTAGTTCATCATACAATGTGGCTGACTAGTTCATCATACAATGTGGCTGACTAGTTCATCATACAATGTGGCTGACTAGGTTATCATACAATGTGGCTGACTAGGTTATCACACAATGTGGCTGACTAAGTTATCATACAATGTAGCTGACTAGGTCAACATACAATGTAGCTGACTAGGTCATCATACAATGTGGCTGACTAGGTTATCATACAATGTGGCTGACTAGGTTATCATACAATGTGGCTGACTAGGTTATCATACAATGTGGCTGACTAGGTTATCATACAATGTGGCTGACTAGGTTATCATACAATGTAGCTGACTAGGTCATCATACAATGTGGCTGACTAGGTTATCATACAATATGGCTGAAGTAACAAAAATAATTGCTTTTCCCATTGATTTTTATGATCTACAGGATAAAGATAATAACTAGCTAATGATGTCAGATATCTGCCTTATCCTGTTCAGGCCGAATGAAAAATTTCAAATTCTTACCATTACAGAAAAACAGCAGATATCTAATATGACAATGTTATTAGCTAGTTATTCTATACATCAACTAACTGATTGTAATTGCTTATTAATTAATGTTAATATTAAACTAGGTCACTGTCACTTGCCTTGACTTTGGTGCAATTTAAAGCCCTGAAGATTGAATAATGTCAATTTTACAAACTGCAACTACTGCATGCTTGCAGCTACAAGTACAATAGAGACTAATGGTGTCAGAAGTGTGCCATAAGTATTCAATTGACTGTTATGACCCATGTCATATAGATGGAGAGAAAACATGATATTTATGTAACTGTTTATTGCATACCATGTGGGTAATAAATACAAGTAACACCCATACTGCACAGAGAGTTTCTCTTTTCAGCCTATATCAAGAGTTTATTATGACTAAAACATAACAGAAACAGATTAAACTCTGCTGAGATACCAAACATTTCATTTTCTGTTTAATGTAATACAATATGACATTCACTCAGTGTCTGCATACAGCAATAAAACATTATTAGAAATATAAACATAATAGTTTTGTTTTAATAGATAAAAAAAACAACAACAAAAAACCCCAATGAAATACAAAATGAATAACTTATCATGACAGAAAAGAGTAACATATGTTGTATGTTTTCCCTGTGCATGGTGCTACATTTCACATTATGTGGAATCTAGCAAGTTAATTATTGCCATTGTCTCTCTAAACTGTTTGATACCACCACATGTTTAATTTTTTGTGTTTACTTGTTTCTGGAGGCAACACAATGATGCAACATTTAACACATGAGCTCTGCATGTTCCAACACATCAAGAAAACAGATGTTTCCATCACACTTCATCAGGTAATTTGAATATTACTTTACAGAAAAATGCTGGAGTCAGCCATAAAAAGTGAAAACATTCTTAATGTACATGTAATCTAAATATTACTTTATAGAAGAAAAAAGTTGGTTTCAGTGATAAAAAGAGAAAACAGTTGCTTGCATTACATTCTTGATGTAATCTGAATATTACTTTATAGAAAAAATTCTGGATTCAGTAATAAAAGGAGAAAACAGATGTCATCTACATATTTCTTTATAGAAGGATGCTGGATTAGGGCAGTTAGCGAGTTGAGAGAGGAACTGTGTAGGCAGGTGTGGGCGGCGATAAACGACAAGTGCTTGTCAATCCGATATTAATCACTGCTTCACTTCCTGGCAATGAATTAATTCATAGCAGCCGTTTCTCTCAGTGACCTTGCATCAAAGTTCTTATACTAAATCAATATTAAAACTGTTTTCCTTTGAAACATTAACCAAGCACATCACAAAATACCTTTTTTGTCCATTCCATAAATATATTTATTTTTCTCTAGTCTTGCGTGAAAGCAACACATAAAATGTGAAGCTGAAGTGTAAAAGATGTCAATATTTCTTCCTATATTTCAAACCCATCTGAAATGCCATTAATTTTAAAAATAAGAACCTTTAAAACAAAGTATATAACGGTTATATGGCTTTGTTTGTTAGATACTATTTGAAATGAACTCCAGCTGCTCACGTTACTTTTATATTGATCAATCTATGGTAAGATCAAACAGCTATAATCATTAGGCTTTTAACAGATTCAAATTGTTTTACTATGTATATTTTAGATGTGATAAACACTTAATGTTTATTTTAGACTAGACACACTTTTTATTTCGAGTTACCATAACTTTCATATTCAGTTGTTAACAAATAACAGTGTTAAGAATTACAGACATATATTAACATCAAACTAATCATAAAATATACTGTTATAATTACATTAATCATCTTACTGAAAAACAAAATCATTAGCAATAGAATAAATATCTACTGAAGACCTTTTAATTTTTGAAAGACACTTTCCTGAGTTTGTTGCAATTAAGACAGGGTTCAAAATTAAGAATTTAATCTCCCACAGCAATTTTTAAAAGAACTGCCGTAGGTGATACAGTCCTTGGCTTCAAAACACTTAGGGGAGTGAAAAATTGCACTCATCGAAATGCTATGGCAAGTGCAAAGCAAGCATTATTAATTTATGTAAATGTAAAGAATGTCACAACAATGAACCAACAAACCAATTATGTTTTCTTCTAATTTTATGCTTGGTTCATTAGTATAGTCTGACTCCTTTTCCCTTTCAGGAATAGAGTTAGTCAAACATTTCCAGAGCAATACTATATAAATATAATCATCACATACACTGATGCAGACAATTTAATTCTATAATTACAATATGTATTATTCAGATAATTTGATGCACACAATCATAGATACCTTTTCAGTTTTACGATGGTTTAACGAACGTGCAGCTAAACATATATAGGAAATTAGGAATTAACTTGTCTTAAATTTCAATATTATGTACAACGAACATGATTAGGATAGTTGGGATGGGAAAAACCCACTGGTTCTGCAGAGGTTGTTCAATGGTTCTACTACAACACAAGCATGTCACGTGTACACTACCAACTGATTTAAACCTTCATATTATTATAATTTTTGTTTTTGAAATAACTCGTTAAATGTAGGCCTACAATTAGTTCAGTTGATAGTGATTGTTGGGGCATTGACATTGTTAATTACACAATTACACAACCTCAACATTTTGTAACACATAATTTGACCTACCACTACCAGTTACCAATGGCTCTGGCATCCATGTTAAGTCAGCATTATGTTATTGATCTAGCATGCATTCCCAATGTTGTTAATAAAAACAATATACAAAACTCTTGACAAAATCTCTTATTATAAAGGATTTTATTCCAAACATTGGATGCCATAATAAAAATAATTTTAAAAAACTACATAATTTTAGACACTATCATAAGGAAGGAAATGTTTTATTTAACAATGCACTCAACACATTTTTTATTTATGGTTATATGGCATCAGACATATGGTGAAGGACCACACACAGATATTGAGAGACGAAACCCACTGTCGGCACTTCATGGGCTATTCTTTTTGATTAGTAGCAAGGGATTAGCAAGGGACCTTTTATATGCATCATTCCACAGACAGGATAGTACATACCACAGCCTTTGTTACAGCAGTTGTGGAGCACTGGGTTGAGTGAGAAATAGCCCAATGGGTCCCCCGACGGGTATCGATCCCAAACCAACTACACATCAAGCGAGCACTTTACCACTGAGCTACGTCTCACCTTTGCTGTATGGAGAATATTTGAAATGTCCAACTGTTAAATATTGGCAGATAATGTACATCGGCTATATAAACAGTGGGCACAAAAGTGGGCCTACTTTCAAACATCAAGATGGCCAGAAACACACTGAATATACACATACTGACATTCTATACAAGAAACTGAATTTGATATGGAATTTTAATTGTTAAAAAATGTTATAGGTTGGAAACATCTTGGTAAATAATTATTCATTCTGGATTGAGATTTTAATTTTTTTTTTAAAGGAAATCTTCAATCAATTAAAACTAAATAATTTAGGTAATGCATGACATCATGACTTCACACTGTCTGCTGTGAGACAACAGAACATGATTACCATTAGTGACCCACTACACACAAATTTATATTAAATTGTGTCAGTCACTTATTTTTATTGTACTGAATGCTTCATTTTTATTTTAGTTAAACAAAATAATATTTTAAATTAATTTCATACCACACACATAAAAATAATATTTTTTTACAAACCCCCAAAACCTACACTCAAGCACAGACTGTTTTAACTTTATACATTCTTGGAATTTAACTGTTGATTGGCCTCTAACTATTGCTATCTTGTTGCCATAGCAACAGGCCATACTCTTGCAGGCAGTGGGTTCCAATCAATACAAATGTTTTATTATTTAATGAAGTTGCATTTGCCACGCTTTAGCGAAGTCTTTATCTCTGGCTTCCGTCACCACGCTATACATACAGGATCGTTCACTTAAAATATAACATGCTTATTGGAAAAACTGGTCATGGCATCTTTACGCCATTGTCTACGAGCATTTACCGTAACCAGCAATTGTTTCATTTAAAATATTCTTTTCCAGTATGTGTAGAATAAATTGACGGAACTCATTCAGTCGTGTTTACTGCTGAAACATTCAAGTACTGGCAGACAGGGCTTTGTCATGCCCGTCACAATTTCAAGACCATGCAAGAGATTTGAAAAGAATATTGATATTGCTATTTTGTATGCTAGTTAACAGGCTTAAATTGCATGTTGTTAGAAATGGTTATCAGGTTATTACTTCTACACAATCATATTAATTTTCATACTGATAGTTATTTGGAGGTCAGAAGAGTCCACAACTGACAACTTTATGACAGGATACATGGTAGTCGGTGTTGGGACATGGGGAAATCCCCCTCTCCCTAAAAAACCCCAACCCAAACACAACCCACAAAACAACAACAAAAATCTAAGTTTTATCTGAAGTGAAATACAAACTCTTTATTCATAACCTAGTAATGTTGCCACAGTAACAGAAATGGTAGATATTGACAAATACTACACCAAAAATGTTTTTAGTCTAAAAAAAAAAGATATTAGCTCAATATTTTTTATAACTTTTTTCATCTTTCGGTACATTTTGAAAACCTTTTTATTTATGTATTATTAATAGTGAAAGTTTTAACACCAATAAACATGTGCTCTTTGTTGAGTCATGAATTACTCATAACTTCTCATTTGTTAAGTGGATGTGTTCAGTCTACTTGCTACTTCATAATTAACATAATTACAATGAAGTCATGTCAAACTGACTATCTATAAAGACTAATAACTTAGTCTACAGCTGAGTAACAGAGCAGTGATAATGTACGTGAGTCACTTACTTAGTAACACACACGCAGTTATGTCACATAGTTCCAGTCAAAGACATCATGTTTGTCAAACATCCCAAAAGTACATCTCTAGAAACCAATCACCTGTCTGGACAGGACATCTAACAATTCTCACAATCCTATCAGAATTTCTCCCAAATGATTTCAAGCTGTGCACAGACCTGCATTAATCACCCACTGTGTAAAGAGACCAGATACAGACACACCTCTAGGTGGCTGTTCAAGTGTTGAAATGATCAGGGTTCTGGGGAAAGGTGATTACAATACACAGTTAAGGACATGCCACAAACTATGTATAACAATTCCATTACATTTATCACGAAGTAAACAGTAATATTTAACAACAATCTCACCAGTGTTTTCTAGTGATATTTAACAGAACGTTACACACTGTAGGCAAACTGACATTCTTCAGCAGGCTTTAAGCTGCCATTCGCCAAATCACACCACCAAATTGTCACACTGAAGTTGAATTTAGCAAATATATGTCATTAACAAATCGTCACACTGAAGTTGAATTTGGCTATATATCATTAACAAATCGTCACAGTGAAGTTGAATTTGGCAAATATATATCATTACCAAATTGTCACAGTAAAGTTGAATTTGGCAAATATATATCATTACCACATCATCACAATGAAGTTGAATTTGGCTAATATGTCATTACCAAATTGTCACAGTGAAGTTGAATTTTGACGAACATATGTCATGACCAATTCATCAAAAAGCCAAGTTGAAAGCCATGTGTTGTTTGTATGTCTACAACAATTTTTAAAAAGTAATTCTCGTTATCTAAATGTTATTCGAATTTGGCTATAGATTTTTTTATCAAATTCACCAAATTGCTATTAATGATTGGCAACTAGTTTAATCACTACTTTATTATCTACAAATATGCTATGGTAATGTTAAAAGTCAAAATTGTTTAAAGAAAAAAAATATATAATATAACAATTAGTTTAAATTGTGAAATTCTGAAAACAAAGTCATTATTGATTTTATTTTTTTTAATGTATTTTATTTCCCTCGTTTTAAATGAATCGATACATGATATGACATGAGTTCTCCTGTGATTGTAGTGGTATTCAGTGATGAGCAATTCATCAGAGACAGACCCACAGCTGATGAATCAGTCGAATCGTCATCAATTAGACACACAAATGGACTTGATTTAGATGCTCCGACATCAACAAATGGTCATCACTGGTATTCAGAGTTACGCCAATCTAACCATCATAAAACTACAGGCAAATGAGAGAGCACTGAGCAAATTACATCACCAATCCATGGGGGAATTTTAATCATTTGCAGCATTTCATATTTTCAAGTTCTTTCAAAACTGCCATTAGCGTCTCTATTGTATCATTTGTTTTTATGAGTCATGGGACAACTGTTTCTTCTAATGAAAAATACCTGTTAGTAACATAATAATCAATAATAACTACTGACACCACTTTTCATATCACAAAAGTGCAGCTTTTAAAAACATATTTCTGTACTAGAGATAATGGTATTTGTCATTTCCAGCTATTCATAGAAGTCTTTTATCAAGTACAATAAAGGCAGCTACAAAAAGGCTGAAGCTCCACAAAACGCTGGGAACTGCCCCGTAAACTAGTCGTACAATATTGTATTATTGACAGTAATGGAAGCAGAACACGTTATGAATATTTAACTTTTTGTCTTTGTGATGTATTTTCCCATTAACAGAATAAAACATTAATACATTCTGAAGCCACACATGTACACAGCCTGAGGCTACAACAAACCTTGCGATCCACACTGTTCTTACAACTAGTTTGAACACATTTTTTTCTATCCAATTCATTCAGTAATTTTTCTTTTCTTTGGATAATCTACAAGCAGAATTTTTATGAGATGCTAACTGTAAAAATGCATGGCACACACCCTTCATCTAAATAGACATTTCACTAAAATTTTATTTAAAACAAAAACAAAAGAAAACCTGTAAGTTAGTAGATGACAGTTTAAATTGTGTTGTTCGAAAATTAAAAGGCCACACAAAAAACAAGACTAGGCCAGTTTTAGCAAATAACAGATGGACAATATATCGAAATCTGAGGTAACCAAAAGTCGGTTCACGTTGTTTTTACCTAGGTAACCAATTGTTCGGTTACGTGAATTATAATTGCATAACCCGTGGGTTACGTTGAAATTATATTTTAAATACATAGTTTTTAGCTCAAACATAAAGTTAAAACAAATACAAAAGAAAACATTTTACTAATGTCTTTAATGCTTTGCTAAAGTTAACAATATTATAAAAGAACTGAATATGAGCCCCAGTACTGAAACAAAATACAGGGGAGTAGTGGGGGGAGGGGGACATTTGGGAAGTCTCTCACTGTGAAACATTTGAAACTCAGGATGCCTGTTGATATATTCTAGGCCTTTTCAGAAGCTTTTTTTTTTCTTCTTATTTTTCGAGTCAATTTTTCGAGGATATTTTATAGAACAATTACACAGCTTCGAAATATGCTTGGATTTTGTGTTTGCATTACACACATGCATACTGTGTGTAATGGGTGCTACACCTTTAAAATAGATACATAATCATTTGGAGGGATTCCATTTAGTGTTTTGTGGTGGCTATGCTACTTTCACTTTATCGATGGTACTTACATACTATAGTGACATTCCAAATGTTTGGGGGTTTTAAAGTTTATTATCTAATGTTAGTATTTTTCAATTTTTTGACACTTGGATTCCTGTTTACATTCAAACTGTTTTTGACATTTGACATAGCCAATCCAACAGGATGTCTACATATATTCCTTCAGAGATAAAATAGCAGCAAATAATTTAGCCATTCCAAGCAGAAAGAAAGAAATGGTTTATTTAACAATGCACTAACACATTTTATTTTACAGTTGTATGGCATCAGACATATTATGGTTATGGACCACGCAGATTTAGTGAGGAAACCCGCTGTTGCCACTCCATGGGCTACTCTTTCCAATTAGCAGCAAGGGATATTTTATTTGCGCTTCCCACAGGCAGGATAACACAAACCATGGCCTTTATTGAATAAGTTATGGATCACTGGTCGGTACAAGTGGTTTACACCTACCCACTGAGCCTTGCGGAGCACTCACTCAGGGTTTGGAGTCAGTATCTGGATTAAAAATCCCATGCTTTGACTGGCATCCGAACCCAGTACCTACCAGCTTGGAGACCGATGGCCTAACCATGATGCTACCGAGGCCGGTCCGTCCCAAGTGGTCTGAGCACATTTCTTTAAAACTTTTTTTAAAAGTGTAGACTGGTTGCAAGTTACAACTGTTGCAATACAACGTTGTTTACTGTGCATAAAGTATATAAAAATCAGTCTTAAAACATTTTTTTTGTTTTTTTTTTGTTTGTTTAACGACGCACTCAACACATTATAAGTACGGTTATATCGGCATCGGACATATGGTTAGCCCGTCTTAAAACATTTGTCGGAATATCACTGTCTGCATGAACAAACTTCCTGTAATCGTGAAGTTTGCAAGTTTTAATGTCTGAACGCTTACAGGTCATGACGTAACCGATTTGCAGCTCGCGTAAATTAAATTTTACGTAACTGACACGCGAACAGAACAACGGTTCGCATGAAATATTATGCGTGAAATATATTTGTTATTTTACAAAGAAGAATGATAACAAAAATTCTATGTACTAAATATTTAACCTGTTTCATTTAACACCACATCCATTATGATCAGCGACTGGATATCAAACACTTACTAATTCTGACAGGTTCATATAGTCAGCAGGGGAAACCTGCTACATTGTTTTATTAGTAGAAATATCCACTTTTCCATAAACAAGGCAGCGCTACCACAGCATTTGGCACTGGTTTGGGAAGGCAGAGGAAAACAATGGGTTCATTGAGGACATTTGATTCTATGGCCCAAGCACCTCGGGTAAACACTTTAACAAGTAAGCTAAATACTGTCACAGTAATGAGTTCATCAACAGGACGACATCACACTAACACTCATTCCCATATTTAAACTTATCTCTAATCTGTACACACACATTTACAAAAAACCCATCAGCTAACTGTTATGCATGTACTTAAACACCATTTCACAAAACTTCCACAATAGTGTAATATAAGAGCACAGACTGACAAATGCAGTGACAGACATACAGACGAATGGCGTAAGAACATGAGGCACATTCTGGCTAATGGAAAATAAATCAAGATGCAGATGATCTGAATATTTTTGAAAGTCTTGTATAACAAGGAGATTCCTAGACAGACAGTATGTTATTATGGAGAGCATTTTGTCTTGGTTCTCTTTCAGTCTCAAGTGATTAGCCTACCGAAGAGTACCCTACGTCAACCAGAGACAATAGTATTACATGTAATCATATAACAAGTGCTTATTATTCAAAACAGGAATTATTACCAAATTAGGTGATTTCCATATTCAGTGACTCGTTTTGATATGATTAGATATCCTCTCGTGATTGTTAGTCTCAGTTATGCATGCAAGATTAACCCTTAGTTAACCAACATAACTGTAGAGCTACATGCAACTAAGATCACATCTGATGAAGTACTTTGGAAGGCATCACAAACAGATGTTGTAAGAAGTCTAATGAAGTACTTTGGAAGGCATCACCAACAGATGTAAGAAGTCTGATGAAGTATTTTGGATGGCATCACCAACAGATGTTGTAAGAAGTCTAATGAAGTACTTTGGAAGGCATCACCAACAGATGTTGTAAGAAGTCTGATGAAGTACTTTGCAAGGCATCACCAACAGATGTAAGAAGTCTGATGAAGTACTTTGGAAGGCATC
>JAECMU010059296.1:0-19093 GCA_016106625.1 Dracogyra subfuscus
CGTCGTGTTAAATGCTTGTTGTGATTTCTGCTTGCAAAATACCTCGGCTAAGAATACCGACTAAACAGTATACTGAGTATACTCCGTTTATTTAAAAAAAGAAAAAAAAAGAAAAAAGAAAAAAGAATTAAAATGTACGGTCTTTTTTAAAATCAAGCTAACTTATTAAATGTCACCTCACAGTCTTACACATTTATATTAAAAAAATATGATTATTGTAAACTAATTTTATTCAGTGTACATTTAACTGCAATTTGTATAAATACTGCGTTCATTTCCCGCGATCGCGATCTGCATGTCCGCATGATGATGGCATGTGTAACTCTCGACCATGGGTACAAAATTAACAAAGACAAAGGAATAAACTAAAACTGCAGTTAGGTATTCATTGATGCGAACAACTATTGTTCTTCTACAAATTTACAGCAATATTTACTTTAGCGTAATCGTATTTTTTAGAGTCCGCAACGATGTCTCTTGACACGCATGTGTCTTTTGACTCTAAAGCGTGACGTATATTCGCGTCGATAGTTGTACTCCGTTCAGCCAACGAACGTTCTTCCTAACGTTCGCTAACTATTTGATTGGTGTTTGTCGTGTCCATTTGGTTTAACGTGAAGAGCACAAACCAGTCTAGCGAACGTTTGGTTTTCACTTGGTGTGACTGAACTCAGTCCTTGAGTCTTTCGGCCCTGAACTGGCATTTGTATTCAAATTGACACGCATTGTCGGTATCAATTTATTACTTTGTTCAAAGATTTTACAAAGTAAAAATAATAAGTTACAGATCTTCCAGACATTGCTGTCATACATGTTAAATGCATGCCATTAAAATTAATAACCATGATTATTAAAATAAGCAAACATTATAAGGCCTACGCTGAATTCTGCATGACACTGTTTTTTGTTCGACGGTCGCGAGATCGCTGATTGAATATTGGGTATAATTATAATTAACAGTTTGTTCACATCTCAGAAGACAGAAAATGGCTTAGTCAAAATTTTAGCCACTTGCAAATTTTATTAGCCATTTTTGGTAAAAATTAGCCAATGGCTAATTTGGCTACCGACAGCGCGAGCCCTGTATGTGATTTTTGTATATATGATTTTTGTATACTATATATGATGTAATAAATGTTGGAATTTGGCAAATGATGTCTTTTGCGGCCAACTATCATACACGCATACACTGTTCAATTCTGCTACTTGAAATTCTGATTTCCGTAAGTATCAATGAACCCGTATCAATAACTCGGGGCCGAGTTGTCTGGGCCGAGTTGTCCACAGGGCCGAGTTGTCTGGTCCCCCCTTGAGAACACAGGTTTTAAGTTTTCTAATTGGGTGGATGACATAACAAACATGACAGGATGAACAAGTGGGCAGTTGGATGGACATATGGACAAATGATGGATGGAATGATGGAAAAAAAGAAGGAAGGCAAGAAGAAAGGATGGATGGGATGAACATGTGAAAGATGGATGAGATGGGATGAATGCTCGGAACAGATGGGGTGGACTGAGACAATAGTTGGTTATCCTGACAAAGGTGAATGGACAGATAGATGGATGGCTTTTGCAGAATAGTTACCTATTCATGCTGCTCCGGAGGTCTTGTGCAGTTGTCGTTCTGTAAGGTATAGCATCCAAAGAAGAGCTCCAAGAATCTGTAAGACAATGCACTTGCAGAATAAAGTGTTACGATATCTTCTTACAAAGTTTTAATTTATATCAAATAGCTAAAAATTAATTGAATTGTATATTGAATTGCAGCATAACACTTTGTTAATTTATGGTTTATATAGTAAAAATACAAATCTACTAAATGTTATTTTAGGAATGATGCCAAGTTCAATGATGAGTCAAAATGTTCATAATTTTTAGAAGCTATACATGCAAATTATAATTTATAGCATTTCATTTTACTATTCATGAATAATTTTAGGGATGACATGCACAAGTTTTATATTTATATTTATTGTTACCTGTAACACGTCTTCGTGAAGAATTCCGAGAGGACCCAAGTTCCACTGATGACTGGGTATCTCGTAAACATTTTTGGTGCACAGAACTATTATATTTGTCTGAGAGAGAAAATGGCTTTGGGACAGTTGGTTCTCTTTCGACTCTACGTAGAGACATTTCTTTTTGGAACTGTCGAAACAATGCATCATAATCAGGTACTTTGTGTAATCCCTTGATCTTGTTTTTCCTTGATCGTAAGGCATTTTCTCTTAATTTTTGCTCTTTAAGTTTCTGTTCTTTTAATCGTTGTCTCATTTCCATATTTGATGGCAGTGCCGCTTCTCGCAGAAGTTCTTCCGATCTCATCCGTATCCGAATCTTCCTATATTCCTCTTCTTCCTGAATCTTTTCTTCCACATTTTTGTCAAACAAGTAATCAGGAACTGGTTTAGCTTTGAAAACTGATTTTGCCACTTTTTCAGCAACCTTTTGTCTTGCTGGAGCTGAATTACATCTTAATTTCTTCCGTTCTTCTTCTCTTTTGACAAAGTTAAATGGCTTTTCCTGAGACTTTAGCATCTCTTGGCAATATGTTTTAACATATCGGCGTCTGGCTTCATTTTTCTCCATAATCTCATCATACAATGGTAAATAGATGTGTGCTGGTGCAGGGGAAGCTTTGAAAGTTTTCAGACATTCTGCTTCTTCATCTTTCAGTTTTTCTAGTCTTCTGTTTTCAAGTTCAATTTGTGCACTGGTTCTCTTCTTTTCTTTGTTTTCTTCTCGTAGGGTCATCTTAAAAGGCTTTGGTATTGTTAATCGATGTCGCCAGTTATCTCTCTCTTTCTCTGTTTGCTTCCTTTTGGTAAGAGAAGAGAATGAATGTCTGCGCTCCTTTGGGGCATAGTTTTCAATTGAAAATCTTTCCCACATGTTATCAATTTGTTTCATCACTCTGTTAAAATCATCAGGACTATGTGCCCGTGAAGTGCCTAGGTTTTCATCACTTGAAGTTCTTATTACTTGTTGCCAATCATCTTCGTCAAGACTATCAGTATATAATTTATCCATCCCCCATCTTGCAGGTGCTGAACCCGGCCGTTCGTGAAATGATCTTGATTTTAAAGGTAGGGTGGAGGAGAAAGATCTTAGATTATCATGTGCTGCAGGACTTGCTATTGGTGGCTTCGTTGAAAGATCCATGATGTTATCAGTAAAACCATTTGAACGGAAACCATTGAAATATACAGATGTCTCTGTGTCTGAGGCAAGTTCATTCATGACTGATCTATTTTGGTTTCTGTCAAATAATTCATCCACATCATCATCAGGTTCATATTCTGTCGACTGACGCTGGTCTTTGCAAAGTGTTTCTTGGTAAAGTTCCTCACACCTTTGCAATGCTTTTTTTTGTTCATCCTTAAGCTCTACTAACTTGTTGTAAAATTCGTCGTCCGATAGCTGTCTTAAATGTGCCGCTATCTCATCGGGTGTGTATTCCGATAACTGGGTCACAACATTTCGATTTGTATTACAGTTTTCCTCATACCCGTAGCTATCTTCAACATATATACCTCCATATGGAGATAAAGGCCTCTCTGTTAAAGTCGATGTCTTTCCTGTATATGGATTAATGGGGGGTTTCACGAGAGAATTTGTCAAAACTGACTGCTGGTGACTTGTTGCCATTGTTGCCATTGCAACAAAATAGCAGTATCGCACAAATTATCAAATAAGTTAACTGGTTTTCTTAATTTGCTAGCTAAAGTATGCCGACATTTGATAGAAATGTATACAGAGAACCAGTCAATATGAACGGTACTTGTCAAACAAATAGTTAATATTATAACAATTAATTAGAAACTTCACAAAGTATTATCTATTATTAAAACAAAATAAGTTATTACTAATATATTTATTTATTTATCTATTTAATTTTTACCTATTAAATTGAAACAAAATTTTACACCGCATTGGTAATTGACTAAGAAAGATAACTCTGTATCATACTGATTAAAAAAAAAAAATGTTTCTGTTGGTGTTAAGGCAGTCTTGTAAAAAAGTTGTTACCTATTGTAAATTAAATAGGTTAAAGCAACAAATTACCTGTAGTTTTAGTTCATCAAGCAGTGTAGAAGATGCAGATATTGTCATATCTGGTGGTGGTATGGTTGGGGGAGCAATGGCATGTGCTTTAGGTTGGCAAAACATTATTATTATGAATCCGGGTCGTTTCGCCCTAAAACCATTTCGAACCCTGCGTTGTTTCGCCCTTAGTCCCGTTCACCCAGGGTTGGTTCGTCCTAAAACCTATTCGTACCGAGTCGTTTCGCCCCAAAAGTGAGTCGATTCGCTCCATTTCGTATATTTATTAACAGATACCCAATAACCCTTTTTCACATCAAAGGTATTAAACTGAGCACTTATTGTAGGATAAACCAACATGAACTCGAGGCATCAGTGACTAATTGAGACATATTGTACCTCTGAAAAGTACAGCCGACCTCGGACATGCTTCATAGTATGTCATTGTTAAATGTTAATTGCTAAAATTGTTTTGATGCTCTTTTGAGGAAGACCTTTAAATCTTGAGGATGGTTTATTTGTTTTTCAGAGATAAAATTTACATTAAATGAGATTACTAGTCAAGTGTTTACAGGTAGGCTATTGAGGTAGGTTAGTGGGTTTTTTTATTGTTAAATCATGGGATTGCGGTAAATGAAATTGAGGATGGGGTGGGGTAGGGATCGATTCCGGTTTATTGAGGATCCTGTATTATTATAATTATTAAAAAAAAGAAGATTTATGTGTGTTTGTTTTCTGTCTTTGGCAATCCAGCTGTTTACCTGGAACTGGGCGAAATCAGACTAGGCCTACTCGCCATTTAAACAAACATATTTATATATGTTTTTACCTAGAATATGTGTGTGTATGTATATGTGTTTATATATATATATATATATATATATAAGGATGGAACAAATAAAAACAAAATACATTTTTATTTTCAGTGGGCGAAACGACCCTACATTAGGACTCAGTTATCGGTACGAATGGACTCTGGTTGAAACGGCTCGGGCGATCTAGTAACAGGCACGAAACGACCTGTTGCCATTATTATTACTTTATTTTTATAAGTACATTCATGTCACCTTAGTCTGTGCGGCACAAAAGTCTGCACATGTTAATTATGTTACATTACGTCTTAAAACAGGTGTTGGGGTATGTTTGTAATTAAACAAACAATGTTAATTTAATTCATAAAACTGTACAATTGTTAAAAACAACACATTTTGATTGTGAATATATTATATACTGTAGATCCTCAAATTAATGCGTCCCTAAATTAATGCGAGTCACGGTGGTCAGACATTAATGCGACATGAAATTAATGCAAGTGCCCTCCCTTTGAAACAACGTTTTTCATCACAATGCTTTGAAAAATAAATAAATAAAAAATTCTAGTGCAAAATAAATTAATTCTTAATTCAAAATGACACGTGTATTTAGCTATCACTTCCTTTTCCAACATTTCTGGCTATACCATTTCATAACCACTTATTTGATTGGATCATGGTATGCTAACATTGTTGCAGCAAACTTGAAGAAGAAAAACAAAGAAACGGTCGATCTCAGAATTAGCGTGTTGAAACCTATTCATGCGCGATGAATCGTGTCGGCTTTTGACAAAGTGGCCAAAGACAAAGCAACCATTACACGTGGCTGGCAGCTTGCTGGTCTATTAGACAAGTAGACAATCTTGAACCGCTCCAGTTGTGTTTATACTTTTGTTTCGGACGAGATTGACGGGCTCCGTTACCCATAGTCAGTGTAATTAAACTGTCGGGCCTACGATGATTTGTGCTCCATTTGTGTTGTGTTATATAAACGTATCGGTATTTTAAATTTTTATTGTTTTGTTTTAATACAGACAAAACATAAAAATAAATGCGTCATATTATTAATGCGAATATCATGGCCTCGCATTTTTCGCATTAATATTATGATCGCATTAATTTCAGGATCTACAGTATATCGTCCGTGGCCCTGTTTCGGTGGTTTCGTCGTTTATGCTCAACAGCACGTACATTTTAACATTTCTGACGTCGTTGACTTTTGCATTGGGAAAGTAAACAAATGTCTATCACATCCACAGAAATGTTTGTAAAAATAAGGTTAAAATGAGCAAAGAAATCAATATCAAACTTTACCCAGTCATAAACACGGTACATTTCTTAATACCTTTTTTCTATGAGTTTCGAAGACTGTTATTTGAAAGAAAACCTATTTTTAAAACTATTTTGTTTCTGTTCTCAGATGTACTTCTATTTTGTCATTGAAGTCACATGATTGTCACAGTGTCTGCTGGCAAAACTCTCTTTACAGATACTTGCCAAAAATATATGGTCCTTATATGTTTTAACATAAACATATTTCTGGATATCTGTTTGTACATTTATTAAAATTCAGAATGCAGCTTATGTTTTTTAACCAAACAATTTTACCATTATAACTATTAATTTGTTCAACTATTAACACACTTGCAAGACATCAGAATTGTTATATTCGTGTTCCTAAAATGTTGTTTGTTAACATTGGTTCTTGAGGACTCCATTTTGTAATTTGTATTAAAATATTTAAAATATGTTTTATAAATTATTAGAAGTACATGTTTTATTGAACAGCATACATGTTTTGATAAAACATTGAAAAGTTTTGTGTTTGAAAGTTTTGGCTGTAAGCTATACCACTAAACGTTTCACTCACCGAAATAGGTGACGTAGTTAACAATATTTACTGCTGATGCATGCTACAGTTTTTGACGCACGTACAGTGATCTTTACTACATAGCGGCCAGTTTAGTGTTTATTTGAAGTGTAGAAATACTATAAAAAAGGCGGATATTTGAATAACAACTGTCTGTGTATAAATATTGATATGATTTAGAATCGAATGTTTATACTCACCGAAACTGGTCCACCCATGATACTCCTTTACGGCATCGTGGGTTCCACGGTATCACCGACTTCACAGTATTTTCATTTTTCGTAGTTTAGCATGTGCAAGTCCGCCTGATAGCAAATTTAATTACATAAGCACATTGACAGATGATACTCTGTCATCTCTGTGAAGACATTTGAAATATTTAAAAAAATTATAAATGACATTTTAGTGGGCCAAATATTTGTTTCTGGGCCACCATATATTTTTTGACGAGTTTCGAGCCCTGCGTGAGATCCCAGTGTATATATATATATAAATATATATATATAAAACTGGCAGATAACAATTTGATTGAAAAAAACCTCTTAAAGGAAACATGACACGTGACCTATATTTGGCACCAATTAATGTACAATTAATTATAAATTGAATCACCTAAAATTTAAAAAAAAAAGAAGAAGGTAATTACTTAAAATATCTCCGTAAAGAAACAGATACGAGCTCTTAGCGGAAACTGCCGATCTTTAATGAGCAGGGCAATCACGAGTCCGTGACGTCAGAGACGAGTAGCTTGATCTGACGCCTTACACTTCAAAGCATTAGTCCGTACCACTCACATAAAGAATCTAAGACTTGCACGGCTTACCAAAACAATGAGTGTTCGTTCACAAAACGTTTTGCCGCCTCAGTTTGCGCCGTTAGTAAATGAAGAAAGATACACATTTACTTACTTACGACGGTGATACTGAAGAAAATACGGATAGCGAGTCGGAGGGTGGGGAAACCGATGGTGCCAGACCAGACCGGTCGACCAATATACAGCCCGGAGCCCGAAAGTAACCCGGAGACAAAACCAAAACCCGGTAGCTAATGCCGAGGTGTATGCTATTCATATTTAGCATAAAGATACACCTCGGCATGATGTATTTAAATATGTAAAACATATAAATGTAGGACAAACATCTCTTCTTCTTTTTTTTTAATAGAAAATATTGCATTTTTCATGTTCGCACAATGTAAACAAACGCTCTAATTTACAAGGCGCTTCGCTTTCATTAACCTGACTTGTAAAACAACATAAATGACTTGATAGTATAATAAACTATTTAACTAAATATATTTCAACAGAACGAAATGGGGTTATTGTATTTTTCTCTTCTTAAAAAAACAAAACAACCATCATATTATTACATCTATTCAGGGTAGAGTGCGTTAGAGTAAAAATGACCACTCACAATACGCAAATGATAATTGGTCAGTTTTGTAATTTTAGATAGAAAAGTTTACTTAAGGGTTTTACAGAATTATTTACAGTAATGAAGCAGGGCGGTTGATAATGCCCATTAACATTGTACTATAGTCGCGACAGGTTACTCCACAGTACCTTGTGATCTTAAAAAACTGCTAAGTATTTTTGTATATAGGTCTAGACAGTGGTAATCACTTACCTGATCGATACCTTGCAATATACACCTGCCAACCACGGAAAGAAAGGACCTATTAACTAAAACAACACTCCGATTCTTAAGTCAGCCCGTGGGACGAAACATAATAATTATTTCAACACCAACAGTAATGGTTTATTTTGTATTGAACTTCGTGTTACTTTAGTTTTATTTGTTTCTACACATTTAAAAAAAAAAAATAATAAAAGAAAATAAACACAGTTAAATACATCGTACTGAGATGTATCCTCATGCCAAATCCCATGTTTCTATATGCCATATTTAATTACTTATTGACGTTTCCTTCTTTGGACGGTGAATACTGATTTTGTTATGTAGGGCTACAGCCCTAACATGAAAAATATTTGTGGGTGGTTTTTTTTCTTCAAAAAAAATAAATTAATAAAACATTCCTACATTTTTTTAACATGTATAAATACATCATGCTTAGGTATATATATCTGTGTGCCAAATATTTACAATGTACACCTCGGCATTCGCAACCGAGTACTGTTGTTGTCTTGAGCTGTAAATAGTCTGACACCAAAGTACTATGCGGTGTTTGTGTCCAATCTTTTCTTTTGCGATCAAATACACACGTCTTTCTTCGGATACAATCCTTTAATAAACCGTAAAAAGACGACCCCGATCGTTTAAAGTGTTTATTTTTAGACACAAAGGCCGCGCAGTACAGCATTGTTGGACTTAAAACAATTCTACATTTTTTTTAAACATATGGGCCTATAAATACATCATGTTTAGTTGTATCTTTGTACCAAATATGTACAATGTACACCTCGGCATTCGCAACCGAGTACTGTTTTTGTCTCGAGCTGTAAATAGGCTGACACCGAAGTACTATGTGGTGTCCAATCTTTTCTTTTGCGATCAAATACACGCGTCTTTCTTCGGATACAATCCTTTGAAAAACAGTAAAAAGACAATCCCGATCATTTAAACTGTTTATATTTACACCCAAAGGCGCAGTACCGCATTGTTGGACTGAAAAGATCGTAAGTCCCTTACTCCATATATAAACAGTTAACAACACTGGAAGAGTAGACTCGCCTCTGACGTCACTTTCGGGTTTTTCCGAATGCTCACGAATAAATATGCATAAACCGTACTTTGATACTGATCAGCGTAATTTCTTCGTTTTAAGTCAACTAAACGTATTTTATTGTTATAAACGTATTTGTATATTATTTTTATATCATTAAACTATAATATGGTTTCGTGACATGTTTCCTTTAATTAATGCACTAAAAGTATACTTTTGCAGTCTCGATTAATGGGTTTTTGTATCACATATCAACACATCACGTGTCTGTCACTGCTGTAATGATCAACCTTGCATATCAACTAGCACAATTTTACATAGAAGCTTCAATACAAACCTTATAATGTATAAATCCATAAATGAAATAAATGTTTTATTTTATCTGTTAGTGTAAACATCCAGGCTTACTTTGAATTTCCCTCCAAGTGACACAACACAACTAATATAGCTGCCCAGACTATGAAGCGTACAGCATGACCTATTTTAGCTATAGTCAGTTTCAAACATATCATTGATTGTCCTACATATTTAAAGAACACTATTTATGCACATTTACACATTTAATAACAGACAATTTTTTTAAAATAAATGTTGAATAATGATCTTAAATTTTGTCATTGGCCATTTTCTAATATTGTAATTTTTTGTTATCCAAACTAAGGAGTATGGAACACCATTTATATTTATCTCATATGCATAATCTAAATTATCCTGAGAGTGTTTGTTGTCTAGATATTACCAAAAGTTGGATCCATTACCTGTTGTTTCTGTGAATATTATCAATAGAAGTGGTCGTTTTAATGTTTGCTGCACAAACTTATGTGCCGTCAAGCAGGACAGTAAATACTGGGGGGTGCCACTAAAAATGTGCGCATTACTTGAGTTTAAAAACAAGTAATAATAAATAACTTTCTGTAGTAACGTTTATTGTTCCATGGTACTGTGGTGGTGAAACAAATATATTTAAAGAAAGATTTTAACTTCAGAATATAATGCAAATGCAGGCGTGCATATTTAGGTGCCACCAGCGTACATGTTTTATTAGTAATTCAACTCATGCACCCACCCACCCCCAATCAGGTACTCATGTCATCCCCATATATCCACAGCTTGGGTGTGTGTGAAAATAAAGGAGTTAAATACTTAAGTCTTCTCTGATTCAGTCTAATTGCTATCAGAATAGTGCATTAAGGTAAACCTCAAAACAATGCAACCTTCTTTTAGCAGACCCGTGGAACAATATTGTGGCCAAAATAACGAATTCCATCACATTTCTGCTTCCTAATCATGTATAGTACCGGTAATCAATTTCGAGCTTATGGAGACCAAGAAATACTTACTTTATGCCTATCTTCACATTTTGATTTACCTCATATTGGCAGGAAACAAAACTTGGAGCACTCTTGTATGTGGAAAACGATCAGTGAAGTAATTAATAAATCCAAGTGCCAGACATTTCACAATAAAGGGAAATTAGAATATACTAAAAATAAAATTAAAAACATGAGTTCAATTAATATACTAGTAATGGATTACTTAATTTTATTTCATTTATATTTTTTAACATTTATATTTATTTTATTTTTATTAATATTTTTTATTATTATTATTAATATTGTTTTTAAAATTATTATTAATATTTTTTTAAATATTATTAATACATTTTTAAAATTATTATTAAATATTTGGTTATTAGAACTGTAGCGTGTTCAGGATTTTTATTTCTCACATAATTTAATTAATTTACATTATATTAAATCTATTGTGAATGTTCTTTCACACTGCTAGGTCTTGATAATTGCAAATCTTCAGCCATTGGCAAACTATTCTAATTGTCGGAAGTTGGTTTATTTTTGGAAATAAATGGCTAAACTCGTCTAAATTTATACTAGTAGTACAGGTGCAGCAAACAATAAAGCTGCAGTGTTCTGGTACAGTGAAACCTCTCAAAACCAGAATACCCCCCCCCCCCCCAAACCAGCATTTTTCACGGTCCTTTTTTAAAACTAAGTACAAAACTTAACCTCTCTAAACCAGATGTAACTTCATAACACTAGCTATTTTACTTGGTTCTGAGGGTGTCCGGTTTAGAGAAGTTTCACTGTATATGAAAACTATTTTTAGACACAGGGAAATCTGATTTTCACATGCAGTTTTTTTTATTACTGTCTCTATTTTAGGGGGACCAAATGATGTTTTGTTAGTCTGGTGAACCCTGCATAAAGTGGCATAGGCTCATGTCAGATATACTTGATTGGAGACCCAAAGCAATAAGACAGTTAAATAAGATTTCAGTCATTTCAAAAGGAACAATTGTGGATCCACCCTTAAAAACCTTTCTTACATAGGAGTCTATTTTGGGTTTTGTAGGTCATGTTTTTTAATTAGTAATGATTGTATAAATGAAAATCAGTCACAAGATGAATTAAAGTGATGGTAAATTTGAAAGGGTAACTTTAATAACAATGATTAATCTAAACTGTCTCACATTCATTGAAAGGTAGGTTATTGAATTAAATATATGATTATCTAGTATATATCAAATAACAGCCGTGCCAATCTAGTAACTTCCCTAAATTTTGGGTCCTTGTTACAACTAGCAACAAAGAATGTTTTTGTAGAAAACCATCTTTGGAAATTGTCCACAGACCTATACCGATATTCTCAAGAGCCATTTAGGTGACACCAAGCTCTGTCTTTGTTTTAAAGATTTTTAATTTAACATTTTTAGTAAATATTTAGAACAGGTAATATATGCAGAGCTAGCTTTGGGTGAGCAAAACATTTCACCAAATTGTCTGTTAAACTTAAAATTTGCTAACTGCTTTCAGAATTTGCGATTGGCGAAATTGGCGAGTGCCAGAGCTAGCCGTGATATATGTGTTGTGTAATTGTTCTAATTTTCCAGTTACTTATGTTTTAATTTTGAATTTTTCAGCTCATAATGATCTGTTTTCCAAGAAGAAAATTATCATGCTGGAGTCGTCTCCCGATCATGATGCATTTCACCTACAAGAGAAGTTCAGCAATAGAACCTGTGCTCTCAGTCCAGCCACAGTGACTTTGTTGGATGGCAAGTTGGGATAAGGCTACAATATCAAAAATACTTTAAAGGGACATTCCTGAGTTTGCTGCTATGTTATCATTTAATATTTGTACTAGGTTACATTTAATTTTGTTTCATAAAATATTGTTTTTTTTCCGTACATACAAAATTATTTGAAGACAAACTCCAGTTTGACTCCTTACAAATATTTAGATGACCAGAAACACATTGAATATACAGACACTGATATTCTAAACAAGAAAATATACTTAACATGTAAGTTTAATTGTACAAATATTTTATTAGTCAAAAATATCTTACAATGCAGCAAACTCAGGAATGTCCCTTTAAAATTTAGCCACACTGGAAATAATTTTAGTTTAGCCACATTTCACAAGAAGAATATTTCCTTGAAAATTTATGTAAAAGTGGCTTTAAATATTGTATTTTTGTCAAAATGCTGGGAGAAACTGTAATATATTTTGGCCAATTTCAAAACTGTTTATTATTACATCAAATAAATATGTTTAAAACAAAAGTGATTAGTTTAAATACAATTGTATAAGACAAAAGCTAAGTTGTAGCATAAAACAACATTCTTTGGTATTCTTTTTGGTTCAAAATAAGCACTTGTCTGTTTGTCCCGACAAGTGAAAATCTATTCGGACAAGAAAAATGTGCCTTGGTAGTTATCCAGTGGACAATTATTAAACATTGTCGTTTCAGTTTTAGCAATCACAAACATCATCCTGATACTTAAAATAAACCATTTATTTGGACAAATGAAAATATTGGTGGACAAGTAGATTTCTGGATGTAGTCCATTTGTCCTGTGGACTTGTAAAAACTACTGCTCATTTTTATCACTGGAGGCACATAAAAATGTACTAAATGTAAACAGCAGAGATAAAAAAAACCTTCCAAGTTTGTCAAAATAACTTTTTTCAAATTACATTGTTCACACTCACGGTCATGTTTACCATGTGTTCAGGTCTGACTTCAGCCAAGAGTTAACATCTTATTAGTTGAAGACTTATTTTCAGTGCTTTTACATAATTTTTGGAAAAAAATTCTAGAACAGGTGTCCCACAGTAATCAAGTTTTGATTTCATAAAGTCTGTGTACAATCAATTTATCACCCAAGATGTAATTGTTATGAAGAACCTGATCACTTTTGCTGTTTGTATAATCAGTCAAATAAAAATAAAAAATTCTGATAAAAGAATGAGCAACTAATATTAATAAAAGGTGACTTCTAATTGCTAGGTAAGTGCGAATGAAAATAACAAAATGTTAGTGGTCACTAAAATAGTAGATACTGTTTCTGATTTTCAGGTTACCGGTACTAAATTTTGGAATGGCTATAGTCAAAGATTGAAAATATGATAAAAGTGTATGCTTTCATTGAGAAAATTTAAATTTAAATTTATTATTTATGAATGCAACGCAGCTAAATATTACACTGATATGGTATCAGTATGTTGATTTATAGTATAGTGCTGCAATGATAAACCAATTCCGCGAAGTTACATCAGCTCTGTAAGAACTGTGGTACAGTTTTGCATATTGCGATTTTGATATCGTTATAGTTTCCTTGTATCTTATTTGATGGAAAATAGGAGCGAAAAACACACACAATTTCCCCCCCCCCCCCACCAGCATTTTATTAATTAGCAATGATACAAAATGGCAGCCATCAAACAATTATATGTTTTTCGTCCTAGGAGATTTTATGTGTACCGTATATCTTCACCTGTAAGTCAAATGTTTTTAACAAACAAATTATTTTATACCTTGGGTGGTCAAACTTATAAGAGAGTAAAAATATTTCACCCAAAAAATATAACCGTTTTGGTGATTTTTTTACAAATTGCTGAAAATAAGAAATATGTTTTCAGGGCTTGAAATTAGGGACTCTACTTACAGCCGAGATTGACTTACAGGCGATGATATAGTCCTACTCTAATGTTTTTAGAATTTGTTGCAATCATTCTGGCTAAAATAATTGAAATGTGGCTAATAATTTTTAGCCATATTGGCTAATTTTTATAAAAGCTAGAGAGAGCCCAGCATTTTCTACAGTCTACTGATCTCTGTAAATATGTCAAAAGACATGATAGTGCAGGAATTTGACTGCAAGTTTAGTAGGATTCCATTTTACAAATTCATTTTGAGATGAAATCCCAAAATATTTATATTAAATAATTTTTATGATGCTGGTGGATTCATTAAAAAAAGTCCACAAATTCAATGCCTGATATACGTTTATTAAAACAGCAGTTGTGTTTGTATTTTGCATTAGGAAATGATGTTCTTTGTTATATAATGAGGAGATACTGCAGACAATATATGGAATTGAATTGCTTAATTTGACTGCAAAATCTGTCAAATATAGCTGAACTTTTCAATAAAGGCCACAAATATTATTTTCAAAAGTGGTCTTGTCAGCAGATGGTCTTTATTCTGATGTAAAAGACACCTAATCTGTGTATAGGAGGGATGTCACTGAAGTGTATTTTATATTCAGTACTTCTCGTACAACGCAGTTGTACAAATTGGTTACGATTTTATTTTAAAGATTGTTTCAAATGTGACTAATTTGAAGTGAAAATTATGAAAGTAGTTTACAAGACACATATACAAGTATTCAGGTACCTGATGTATTGATTGATTTATTCTTGAAAACATGAGTACGGTGTATATGTTTCAGGTGGTCCATTGATTGTTCAAAGGAGATTACAGTTTGTTAAATGTTTTGCCAGGTTTGGGAGTGTGGAATGAAATTCTTCAATTACGTTGTCATCCTGTGAAGAGAATGCAGGTTTGTTTCATTGTATTAAATTAAAACATACCAGTACTAAACATTTGATACAGTTGGTAACTAAACAGAATGCTATTACAATTATGGATAAAAAAACCTAAATACTTAAATAATTAAATTTTTGTAACAATAATGAGAATTGTAAATTTGTCTTATTCTGTAGGTCACCAGCCAGTAATTTGTACCCTATAGTATACATAGAGTTGTTACACACTATGTTTATTTTATTGCCTGTATCTCGGCATGAATGCACAGCTCAGTGGGAAAGGTTAATGCCACTATGCTGATTAATCTTTGTTAACAACATCTTAACCAGTGACTCACAACTGGTATGTGTTGTTTTGTCTGTATATATAAATGATCCTTTGCTGTTATTACAAAAATATATTTGGTTTTCTTTTGACTGTGTCACAATGATCAAATGTTTGACATCCAGTAGCCAATGATTAATAAATCAGTGTACTCTAGTGTTGTTGTTAAACAGCGAAACTAAACAGACGTTACAGATCAGGGAACAAACATTTGCTATAAGCTTAACACTTTTTTATTGATTAGTATTTAACATCACATAATTGTGTAGCAATCTCTTAAAAATAGCATAGATGTTCTCTGCAGATGTTCAGGTCTATGTCCAGAGCAGTTTGGTTGAACATTTTACTGGAAAGCCACAAAAACCCCTAAAAAACCCTAAAAGGAATGTGTGTCATTAATGATTGAATTTTGATTTCAATCCTAGATCTGGGAATCTTGCTCAGAGTCACTGATCACCTTCAACAATGAAGAGCTGACTAACAATCTGGCCTACATTGTTGAGAATGATGTCATCCTGGCTGCCATAATGAAACGACTGAAGGCGGCTAATGTTGTTGATATACGCTACAACAGCCAGGCCAAGTCATTTGTCATACCAAATCGCGGGGATTCATCCTCCAAAAGAAACTCCTGGGTTGGATTGGAGCTTGCAAATGGAGATGTCTTACAGACAAAACTTCTTGTGAGTTCTTTTACTGTTCATAGGAATATATCAGAAGTGTAATTGTAATTATATCACTTTAGTTTACCCATTG
Organism: Dracogyra subfuscus; assembly: GCA_016106625.1. NCBI lineage: Eukaryota > Metazoa > Mollusca > Gastropoda > Neomphalida > Peltospiridae > Dracogyra > Dracogyra subfuscus. Next base: position 16,345 of record JAECMU010059296.1, read on the forward strand.
AATCAGTATCTTTGCACATTTTTTAAAACTCTTGACAATTTTGGATTGAAAAATATCTTATTTTGATACATGAATAATAATAAATAAATGAGTATTGTATGTTTCCGCGATGTTTGTTGGAGGGAATCAGTCATACATGTTGTTCCCATTATTTGATCACACTTTATGAAGTGAAGTTTCATATGGACAACACTTTTTAGGAGTGATATTTTCATCGGTTAAAGGTAATCTGCTTCTTCTATTCACAATATTGTGGAATAGCAATCTATTTTGCCTTGTAGTTGAAATTTTTGAACTAGAGTAGTAACCGAATCAGTTACAACTGAAATATACCACGTAACCTACTAGTAGTAATCAGTTGTGTTGAGTAGTCAGTTTATTTTGACAGTTGTATAAAGTATTATAAACTTTCAAAGTGTTTTCTGAAATATTTTGATGCATGTTAATTATTAACAGAAATAAATTCTTTTTTCAGATTGGTGCTGATGGGATGCAGTCTGCTGTACGTCGTGCTTCAAAATTCCATACTTTAGAGAGAGACTACAAACAGTCGGCCGTAGTGGCAACACTGAAACTATCTGAGGTAAGAATGATCTGTTGTTAAGGGTTATCCAAAACCTATCATTGTTATTTTGCGGGTAGGTACCGTAATTATTATTTAATGCCTGCATTTTTTCTCTTATACTCTTGTCTGTGTGATGGTGCATATAAAAGATGCTTTGCTACTCATGGTAGTGGCCGACACCTGCACCCATGACAGGTGTACACTACAACAGCTTTCTCTGAATGTGCACATTAAGCCCTGTGACCTGACCTGACTTGACCTGACTTATGGAAAAATGTATCGGGTTACCTCTCGAATTTCTAAGACATATGTCAAAATTACCAAGTGTTGACATTCAGTAGCTTGTGATTAATAAATCAGTGTACTCTAGTGGTGTTGTTAAACAAAACAAACCAAACTTTGAACTCTTCCCTTATGCATGCATGCTTTGAATGTTTTATGTAGATGATAGTGGGTATTTAATTCATTGTCTCCGATATCCCAACCTCATATGGTCCATTCTAGAACAGACATAACTATTTAAAAATGACTTTTTGTCTAAAAAGGTAATCAAAGTTTTTCCATTTACATTCGCTGACGAGAGATATTATGTACACATATGCACAGATCATTACTGCTGTCATAATCTTTTGTTTTCATGATATTACTTTTTGCAAGCACAGTCTGTCAGTTATATGTGTAATATACTTGTATGTGATAAAATGTATAGTTTTAATTCCTTAGATGACTGACAACACAGTGGCATGGCAGAGATTTCTTCCCACAGGGCCTATTGCTCTTTTACCGGTAAGATATTTGACTATGTTTTTTATATTTTTACAGTTCAAACTTTATTAAATTTAAATGGTTTTTGAAATTGAATTTTAAAAAAATATGTTTTTAATTAAAAATTGTTTTTGAACAGTCATTCAGTTTAACTTCTATAGATGCAATTATCAGCAGTAGGCGAGACATTTTATTCCATGGAATTCTTATTTTGGTTAATTATTAGGCATATTATTATTTTGCCAGGGTTACAGGTTTTTGGAACATTTTGTATATGTCAGTTTTGTTTTATATTTAACCATAACTGAGATTCATCTTTATGAAAGTAATTATTTAACGCGGTGGAATATATCACATATTTTAATTGTCTTTACTGAAAGTAAAATTCAAAAGAATGTTTAGTTGTGTGTCAGTTATTAGAAATCAATAATAATACAATCACTGTTTATTTACTGTGTATTTCTTAAGAAACGTTTCTTAATTTATCTTTTTACATTAGCTTAGTGACAATGTGAGTTCATTGATATGGACAACAACTCATGAAAATGCCAAACACCTGCAGAGTATCCCAGAGGACAGTTTTGTTGATGCTGTCAATGATGCTTTGGTAAGTATTTTCTGAGGAATTTTCCTGTCAGACATAGTCCTAAAATTTTGAAAATTAGGGCAGCATTAAGGCCACAAGATAGGGCAACACGGCAAACTTCAACATGTGTTTTAAAATAATGCAATAGCACCCAATCAAAATATAAAGTGAATGGTTTCATAATAAAATGATGAGCGGGCAGCATAGCCCAGTGGTACAGTGCCCGCCTGATGCGCGGTCGGTCTAGGATCAATCCCCGTCAGCTAACCACTGGGGCTTTTCTCGACATAACCATATGTCCGATGTCGATATAACCGTAATTGTAATGTGTTGAGTGCGTCGTTAAACAAACAAACAAACAATCATAATAAAATGACTTTGGCCATGACACTGATTAGTTTTCTGGGCATTGAAGCATATGACTAGGGTATGCAGCAATTTTGCTGCATGACTGCCATTAAAATCCAGCCCTGTAGGTATTTATAACAAATAGTATTACTATTTTCGGTTGGTTATAGATCTGTTAGAATTGGGGGTTTTGTGTATTATAAATAGCAATTTCTTATTATGTGGGCATTGGGTATTATATAACAGAATAGGTTCGTAAAAGCATTGTTTTTTCTCATCCCACCCATGTCTTATACTCCTATTTATCTCTCCGACGCCATATAATCATAAATAACGTGTGTTGAATGTGTTGTAAAATAAAACATTTCCTTCCTTCCTATAAAATTCACTATACTTTTAAAGATTTCATTCTGTTTATTTTCTCAGTGGCATGAAAGAGATCAGAATCAGACGATAAACCAGGCTTTGTTAACGTTAAGCAGAGC
>JAECMU010059299.1:866-10997 GCA_016106625.1 Dracogyra subfuscus
ATATTATAAAATGTTAACTGTCGCAAAATTAAGGGGGGCTGGCCCCGGCTCCTCGTTAATCCTCCTGTGTATACCAAACATGTCTATCCCTACTATATAAAAGATACACGGTCCGTCACTCGCCATTTTGATGGGATTTTCTTATTTCGTTTATATAGTAGGGATCGAAGTGTATTGGAATACAAACTTGTTCTTAGTCTGTATCAAGTGTGTGACTCTCGTTTTAGATGACTGTGACTTAAGCTGTGAGCACAGAGGTGTCTTAGACTCCGACGAATGTAAGTGCACGTGCAGGCGTAACTTCTATGGTGTCACCTGTGAAAAAAGTAAGTGTCTTTTTTGCATGTATAATTTTATAATGTGCTCTAGTGGTGTCGTTAAACAAAACAAACTTTAGTATAATTCTATGAAACGTAAACATTACATTCTGGAAAATATAGTACTTAAAATAGACATGGAAAATATCTAAACACAAGGCAAACGTTCTGGAAAAGATAAGGTTGGCAGTTACACGTGTACTCTTATTAGTACCAATATGCAGTTAACTATGATTAAGTGCAGAACTGCAAGTAGTTACTTTACCTTGGCTGTTCCTTTAGTTGCTGCCTACACCCTTGTATCAAAAAGGAGACTATAATCTACCTAATTTGATGGTCATTTGTTTCAAATATTTTTTTGATTTGCAAAGGACGGACTATACACCGTGGTATAATCACCATCTTGTATTCTTCCAGACTGTTTCAGAGAAGCAAGGTCTGCGGTACGCAACCGAATCACATATCTCTGTGAAAGGAGTGTCGCGTACTCAACTTGGTGCGCTAGATCCTGCAACGCTTGCACTGCAGGTAAAACAGCGATAGTTTTAGCTGATACACCCATATGGTTAAAAATATCTTGGTACATATTAAAGTGATACATCCCACTAGAACGCCAAGTGGGACTAACACTTTTGACGTCACATGATCACGTCATCAGTTGGCGCACAACCTTACAGAAACGTCATCGAAACGAGATAAGTAATATAAATTAAGATATAATATGGGTAATAAATAAGATACTAAACTCGCTACCAATTCGTACCATATCTATATCCCTTGTGCAGTAATTTTCATTCTCACTCGCTAAAGTTCGTGACAATTGAAAACTATTTCACTAGGGACACACATGATACGAAATGGAAGCACGTTTAATATCCTATAAATACCACATGAGTGGACATTAAATATATAATAATGCATGCCTCCCCTCACCATCGCAACGCTACTGCGTCACAGTGCAATCGATTTCTATATTGCTTTTTTTGTTGGATAGTATGGCACTGGCGATCTGCACTCCGTTTAAAGCGGCACTGTCTGGAATATTTTTATTATTTAAGCATATAGAACAGAAAATCCCATTACGTATGGTGCATATAACACGCTGGAGTCGGAATTTGTTTCACTACATTGGCTTTTCCAAGTTAAAAATATACCCAGAATTTTGAAAGTAGGACACTTTTGGCGGGCCCTCACTTGGCTAAAAATAGTACGGTTCGGCTATTGTTGCATTACAAAAACCGAGCAGACAATTCGTAGCAGACTTTAAAAATCCTTCTGTACTACGGAAATATAGGATGTTCAACTAGTTTCGTATACATTACACCACAACACGCATTATAAAAGGTGTACGAGTCCGGGGTTTAGAACGTCGCCATGCGTGTCTGCTGCTAACGTAATTGGCTGCGAGGAATGACTGCTAGAATCCGTACGGTCTTACAAAATGGCGAACATTGTTCTAACTGGCTAGTAAGCATTTGACGATATGCGTTAATGACCACAACTCGCGAGTGAATTAAAAGTGCAGTTATGCTTGTATTTGAACTTAGAACTTGAATGTATACGACTGAAACCAGACAATGCAGCTTTAAGCGTTAATTGCATTAAATCAAGAGCCACAATCGTCACCTGTACCATGTGTCTGGTTGTCCTACCCACCACTACGTTAAGCTTTGTAGGAAAAAGACTATGCTATTCATAATTTAACAGGACGTGGTATGCGCTATTCTGTCTATGGGATGGTGCAAATTAAAAGATACGTTGTTGCTAATGGAACACTGTAGCGGGTTTTCCTGTAGCACCATACGTCATAATTACCAAATGTTTGATACACAATAGCCGATGATTATTCAATCAATGTGTTCTCGTGGTGACGTTAAACAGAACAGACTTTAACTTTAACTTGATGTTTCAGGACGACGGTGCAGAAATCGTTACCGACGTTTCTGTCGGATGTTTGTACGAAGAAATACTTTCCAGGCAAGAAGAGCATTCTGCAACGATCGTGATGGCGACGATTGCCAGCGGCTTTGTCGACGATTTACCTAAGTAAGTAACTAGTTATGCTAATTAAATAAGTAGTTTTGGTCAATATATAACTAGTTTTGCTAAATATATGTCTTGTTTTGTTCAGTAAATAACTAGTTTTGCTTAATAAATAACTCTAGTTTTGTTGGGTAAATAACGAATTTTACTAAGTAAATAACTTGTTTTGCTCAGTAAATAACTAGTTTTGTTCAATAAATATCTACTAAAGTACAAATTTGTTTACTATTTAACTAGTTTTGTAAAGTAAAGAACTAGTTTTGTTAAATAAATAGCTATGTTAAGTAAATAATTAGTTTTGCACAGCAGATAACTAGTTTTGTTCAGTAAATAATTAGTTTTGTTCAATAAACAACTAATTTTGTTTAGTAATTAACTAGTTTTGTTCAGTAAAGTACAAGTTTGTCTTAATAAATATTTAGTGTTGTTAAGTATATTGATAGTTTTACTGCCAGAGTTAAAATGCTTCCAAACAATACAGGCGTTTGAACGACCACAACTACATATAAATACATCTTCTTGGTTAAGAGTACCAGTCTCTTTATAAATCTTAATATTTGAAATAGCTCATATTTTATTTTACATTTGTTTTTTCATATAACCTTTTGTTCAGTAGTTGTATAAAACGTATAAAACTGGTTATATAAGAACTTGCATCCAAGACAGTCGTTAAAAGTGTCTATTAGTAAAATATAAGTTACAATAGCAGCGGCGGGTGGGCAGGGGTGTCTTTATGTCTGTGGGAGGGGTGGGGATTCTAGAAAAAAATACAAATGTTTAGATGCATTGTATCCTTTGTTAAATACCAAAATAAATGCTACTCAGATACGTTTCATGACATAGGCGGTATCTAGCTCAGTCTGAAGAAAAGTTTGTTTCATTTAACGACACCACTAGAGCACACTGATTTATTAATCATCGGCTGTTGGATGTCAAACATTTGGTAATATGGACATATACTCTTAGAGAGGAAACCCGCCACCTTTTCCATTAGTAGCACAGTATCTTTTATATGCACCATCCCACAGGCAGGATAGCACATACCACGGCCTTTGGTATACCAGTCGTGGTACATTGGCTGGAACGAGAAATATCCCAATGTGTCCGCCGACAGGGATCGATCTCAAACCGATCGTGTATCAAGCAGGCGCTTTACCACTGGGCTACATCCCGCCGCTTGCACATTGTATTTGTATCCTTTGTGAAATACCAGATTAAATGTTATTCATGATTTCATGTTCTGTGTCTGGCTCAGTCCACAAAACGTCTCCTCAAGTATTTGGATCGTAGGATCAAAACCTCCTCGCTGAACTCATCTGATTGGTTTTCGCCATCCCATCCAGTGCCCCACGACTCGTATATCAAAAGCCACGACATGTGCTGTCCTGTCTGTGAAAATATCACTTGTTGCTAATGGAAACATGTAAATCTGTATGTCAGAATTATTAAATGTTTTGACACCCAACAGCCAACGATTACTAGTGATGTCGTTAAACATAACGCACTTCAACATTGGTTTAATGTCAATGAATTTACAATTTCATTTATTATATCTGTTTTATCTTTGCAGGACATACGCTTTTCAGCCATTAGTCGTAAAAGTCGCATTGTGCTCTTTATGAAACATCTTGGAGAAACAAGCGAAACAAATAAAAAATAATAACAGCATTACTTGTGTTTCATTAATTTTTCTTCTATTTATTTTTGCGTGCAACATTTGACATTATATGACTGTGATAGTAATCAGATACGAAAAAATAATCGTACGTTTAAGTCTGAGGGGAATAATAATAATAAAACAAAATCACTTTTATGAAAGGGACAGTTTCACAAAATGAACAGGTGTAGGCATACCAGTGTCTCTCTCTCTCTCTCTCTCTCTCTCTCTCTCTCTCTCTCTCTCTCTCTCTCTCTCTCTCTCTCTCTCTGTGTGTGTGTGTGTGCCAATGTCTCTCTATCTCTCGACTGAGGACCGATCCCCATCGGTGGAGTCATTGGGCTATTTCTCGTCTCAGTCAGTGCAACAGGACTGGTATATCAAAGGCTGTAGTACGTCCACTTCAGCAGAACGAAAAAGTGTTGTCTTTGGTGACTGAGATGCACCTGACATTGGATGTTTTACCATCAACAGAAATCATATAATGTGAAATTATTTGAACCAAGATGTTTAATCCATACCTTTTAAGGTTCTACTAATTTATTTGACCCTTTGACCTCTGCTTATCTAATGAATCAATCAATCGTGTATCTAGCCCCCAATAATTAGTAGTACATCATAGAATGCAGGAAATTGCATTTCAGGACATCGAGCGGGCAGCTTAGCCCAGTGGTACAGTGCCCGCCTGATGCGCGGTCGGTCTAGGATCGATCCCCGTGAGCTAACCACTGGCGTTTTTTCTCGACATAACCATATGTCCGATACCGATATAACCGTAATAAAATGTGTTGAGTGCATCGTTAAAAAAATAAAAAATAAAAAAAATAAACAACTAAACTAAACACAGGACATCGAAGTGCATAACCCCGAACCGCCAAGAGTGTGTTTTTTTCTTTTCTTTTTTGTTTAACGACGCACTCAACACATTACAATTACGGTTATATCGTCGGACCGGGTTTTGGAGTGCATAGTCGGGGCCGAGTGCTTAAGGTCGCTCCTTCATTCAGGGAGTCACAGGTGAAACAAATTAAACAGCATACAACAACATATCCCAGTTGGCATCTTATTTTGCTGGTCACTACCGTCCCGCCGTTGGTTGATTAATTTGATTTCAACTTATTTTCGTGCTTATATCCAATTAAGGTTAAAACACGCTGTCCCGGGCACACATCTCAGCTATCTGGTTTGTGTGTCCACGACAGTGAGTTAGTTGTTAGTTAGTTAATGGATTGAAGCCGGTACCGGGATGTGAACCCTGTACCTCTGTGCCACCGAGGCCGGTCCGCCGTTGGTCCTACGGATTAGAAAGCATAGTCCAGGTCGAGTGCATGTGGTTGTTTCTCCTTTCAAAGGACGTACAGGCGGGTGGATTTAACCTTTATTTAATAATTTTAATTTAGAAAATTGGCTTATTTATATTGTCAGTTTGATCATTTCACCATTCTCTCCTCGGTTTAGGAGTGGTCAAAGATTCACTTGCATCCAAATTTATTATTTTTACCGACTCAGTTTCGTGTCTCCAAGCTTTACGGAATATGAAGCTGGATCATCCCTTGATTGGGATGGTGCTACGGAAGTGTGTCTTTTTATCCATTGCCAAACAAAATTGATATTTTGTTGGGTACCCAGCCATATTGGTATTAGGGGTAATGAAAATGCAGATTCTGCTGCCAAGTCTGCTTTGGATTTGCTTCATACCAGGGTTGGTGTCTCGTATACTGATTTAAAAATAATATTAACCAATTTATCTTTTCGACTTGGCAACATGATTGAGACGGTGAGGTTGCGAACAAGCTTCATTCTATTAAACCAGTCTTGGGAGAATGGAAGTCCTCCTATAGACAGTGCAGGAAGGATGAGTTTGTCTTATGTCATGGCCGCATCGGTCATACTTACTTGACCCATTCATTTATTTTAAAGAAAGATCCTCCACCTCAGTGTGGGCACTGTCAGTGTACTCTGACGTTGCGCCACATTTTGGTAGAGTGTACGTTTTTGAAAGAAATCGGAAAGATATATTTGGTGTGCTGTCTGTGATGGAATCGTTTCGATTCCATCTTGAACTTATTTTACAATTTTTACGTGACACTGAGTATATTCTAAATTTTAATTTTATTTAACTGTGATATTTGTATTTTTGCACAGTCCTTTACACTGTGTTTTTATTTAAATTTTGAATGTTTATATTAATGTGCATCACCATTTAATGTTTTCCCTTTACCATAATTTGACACCCAATAGCCGATGTATTTTTCGTGCTGAGGTGTCGTTAAACATTCATTCATTCATTCATTCCTTATAGCGTAATTAATTATGATATGTAGTCTACTCAGTGGATGTTTAATCAGTCTAAAAACTCTACAAAGACTGGCCAGCTGAAAAACAAGAGCTATACCTTTATTACAGGAATTACATCCCTTTGTAAACAGTTTAATTTCATAAATTTGTACATTTTCGATGGTTTGCTTCTATAAAGTATATTAATTTTAGATATAAATAAGGAATTGTTTGATATATAAAATCTATAGCCAACAATATAATGATTCCCTAACTATTTTAGCGGGCAGTATAGCCCAGTGGTACAGTGCCCGCCTGATGCGCGGTCGGTCTAGGATCGATCCCCGTCAGCTAACCACTGGGTTTTTTCTCGACATAACCATATGTCCGGCGCCGATATGACCGTCATTATAATGTATTGAGTGCGTCGTTAAACAAACAAACAAACCCTAACTATCTCCCAAATCCTCATCAATATATACTCCCCCACTACCTATATTTAACCAGTGATATTTGTTGGATCGAGTTAAGTATCCATTGAAGATAAATGCATGCAACAGTAATACATGTGCAGGTTCACCTTGTCCACTAGGGGCTAGGGGGCATGACTGCCTGGAAATTTAGGTGTGATCAGTGACATACTCAATATCATTGTTTACATGGCTGCCAGGTGCCCCAACATCCTCAAATACAAAATCCTACCTACGCCACAACCCCCCCCCTCTGAAACAACAACAACAACAACAAAACAAAAAACAAAATACCCACCAAACAAAAATATCGCAGAGTTAGTCTTTGACTCCCGTCCTTGGGCCAAGATTTACAAAATTATGTATACACATGTATAATAAATAATTTCATTTACCTTTGCCAAATATGATTTTTTATTATGTTCTCATGTTAGTTTACACATCACTCATTGACATAAAATCATATTTGACAACATATACAAAATCGCCTCTTCCTATTTAGCGGCTATATATAAATTTAGTATTTCATTTCATTTCAAATTATTGTCGTGCATATATCCAATTAAGGTTCAAGCACACTGTCCTGGACAAACACCTCAGCTATTAGGACTGTCTCTCCAGGACAGTGGGTTAATTGTTAGTTAGATAGAGAAGAGGGTGTAGTAGTCTTACACCTACCCATTGTTTTGGGTGGGAGACGGTACCGGGTTGCGAACCCTGTACCTATCAACCACGACGCCAACCTTAGTTTTTACGGTACATACTTTATGTTTTCGTATGTAATTTTGAGTACTTGAAATAGTAGGACGATCAGAAAAGTTCAATTGGCAGTTTTAGAAAGAAGTAAAATAAAAGTTAAAAAGGGACATTTTCCGAGTTTACTCCATTATAAGATGTTTCCTACAAATAAAATATTTCTACGATTAAACTTACATTTTAAATATATTTTATTGTTTAGAATATCAGTGTCTGTATATTTCTAAGAAGGCCAAACTGGATTTTGTCTTGAAATAATTAAGTACTTACGAAAAAACAATATTTTAGAAAATAAAATTAATTTTAACCTAATTCAAACATTAGAACGATCAGTAGTGTAATTACAATCTTTAAAAAGTCCCTGTTAGTCGATAACATCTTAAAACATGCAGCAAACTTTAAAGGTCAAAACGCTGTAATAACCAAACATGTCTTCACATTGCATAATAACTAAGGTTTAATGCTTTAAGGCATATTGTACGATATAATTAACACCAGATAAACTATTTGCAACTTTAATTTTTGTATTTATTGTTCTGTTTATATTTAAATATATTGACACTGCTCGAGGTTCTTGTCATTTGAGTTAAAGGGACATTCCCTAGTTTGCTGCATTGTAAGATGTTTCCGACTAATGAAATATTTCTACGATTAAACTTACATATTAAATATATTTTCTTGTTTAGATTATAAGTTTCTGTATAGACAAAGTCTTTCTGGTCGTCTTAATATTTGTAGGAAGCCTAAACTGGATTTTGTCTTGAAATAATTTCGTTTGTACGAACAAACTATATTTTCGGAAATAAGATAACAATTAACCTAGTACAAATATTATAACGATTAAAAACACATTTAATATACAGCCACTAATAATGTATGTACACAAATATATTTGATATGTAATTACAATCGTTAGAAAAGTTTTTAGTTGATAACATGTTAAATAGTGCAGCAAACTCGGAAATATCCTTTTAATAAACGTACGCGCGGCCGATCGATGTCAGATTCTGTACTGTGTGTACAACTGTGAGCGAGCTCTGATGTCACAATCGGCGAAACGAGATATGAATGAACGAATGAATGAATGAATGTTTAACGACACCCCAGCACGAAAAATACATCGGCTACTGGGTGTCAAAATATGGCAATGCAAACAAATAAAGAATTTAAGTGATGATAAACATCAATATAAAAATTCAAGATTTAAACAAAAAACACAGTGTAAAGAACTGTGCAAAAATACAAATATCACCAATAGATACTGACTTTTACTCAAAATTTTATTTTTGTGCTGTATTGGCCATTGTCAAATAGAATGTTACACCCTTGCACCACGGTGAGGTTACAGCACGCGCAGGGCACACGAGATATGAAGCCAGCTTATAGATCGGTGTTCGGCAGCAAACGTACACTCAAACTGTCACTGAGAGAAACAATATATATATAGTGTATTACTATTGTCTGTTTATACTATTACTTTTTATATTAATACATACACGAAATAAATACATAAATAAATAAATAGAATGAACGAATGGATGAATAAACTAAAAAAACCCAAAGAAAGAACAGAAAAGAAAGAAAGAAAGAAAGACACAATTTGTTCGCTTGTCTCCCATCCAATTATAGTTTAGATGTGAGATTAAATTAAAAACAAACATTTTATATACATTTTAAGTTTCAAACTTGTATCTTTTTCCCAGTAAACATCAAACGTTTGTATTACCTAAAGTGTATTAAATGTTCTTCTTAGCTTACAAGGAAAGGAACACTGGTGTATACTTATTTTAGTGATTGGGCGGGTCCTAGCCCAGTGGTAAAGCACTCGCTTGATGTGCGGTCGGTTTAGTATCGATCCCTGTCGGTGGAATATTTCTCCTTCCAGCCAGTACACCACGACTTGTATACATTGCCCCNNNTAAAATTATTCATAACTAAGTTACAAAAAATAGAAAGTTTTCTAAGGACACCAGCTTTTTTAGAGTTAAATAATGTATAAAATTTATATATGTTTGGTTTAGACTGACAGAAAGATGGTAAGTAACAACAACCCGAAAGTACATTGAACCCAATTTCAGAAATCGACAGCTGCCCCATGACCACTGGTGGTGACTGATTTCATACTTTTGGGAACTAAAAGTTTCCATCGTCTGCACTCTTCATTTAAAGTAAAATGTTATTATTGTAGAACCTAATACATGTGACAGCTATCTTGTTGGCTATCTTGTTAACAGAAATTGACTGACCCGAACTGAACAATGTAAACAAGTTGGCACATGGTTTGTCACAGTAATGATGTTTGTGATATCTGCACGTGTGAAAACATGTGTATCTATCGGTTGAAGGGTCGGGACGTAGCCCAGTGGTAAAGCGTTCGCTTGATTGCCGGTCAATCTAGGATCGATCCCCGTTGGTGGACCCAATGGGCTATTTTTTGTCCCGGTCAGAGCTCCACAACTGGTATAACAAAGGCTGGGGCGGATCCGGCTTTTCTGATGAGGGGGGTCCAAGACAAAAAGGGCACCATAACATTATGAAAAGGCACTATTGAAAAATTACACACGGTTCACATGGATCATAATATAATAGTGCTACAACAGGGACGCTGGCA
>JAECMU010059300.1:0-19347 GCA_016106625.1 Dracogyra subfuscus
GGGGGGGGGGGGGGGGGGGGGGGGACGGGGGTAGGTCGAGAGTACAGTCGCACACGTCTGATTTCATCGCTGGTCGCTGCTGGAATCCGACATCTTTGGAACAAACAGTTAATGTAAAAATATCATTTCACTTTATACAAAATTACCGGTATCTTTAAAGGGCACCTTTGCATGGTTACCTATTTATTTATTTTTATTTTTGGTTTGTTTAACAACGCACTCAACACATTAAATTACGGTTATATCGGCGTCGGACATATGGTTATGTCGAGAAAAAAACCCAGTGGTCAGCTGACGGGGATCGATCCTAGACCGACCGCGCATCAGGCGGGCACTGTACCACTGGGCCATGCTGCCCGATGCATGGTTACCTACCCTCACCATAAAACATACCCTGAATAGGCCTCAGTAAGCATAGGCATTCATTTCTAACAAACCATGTCCCAAAATGTGGACGTAACATTTTCCTAAACAGGCCTGTACGCAGGGGGGGGAGGAGGTGACAGGTGTGTACGCACGCCCACCCCCAAATTACTACAGGTCCACTTTTCTCTATTAAATTTAAATGTTACGTAATCCTTGTTATTTTGAGGGTTTATTTTTATGTTGATTGGTTCCATCACGAGCAATTCGCACCCACCCATTAAAAATCCTGCGTACGGGCCTGATAAACATCTCCCCCTTTCGTTAAATTATGGATCTACCCCTGAAATTTTAACCAGGAAGCACACCTACTAGATGTATAATATATATATCTACAAACCAAAGTAATAATATGACATTATTTATCAATATTATTGGAAAGAATTGAAACAAATCAATGATTTGTGTCATTTACTGCATATTATATATTCAGAAACAATGACCTTCATTTGACCTTGAAAATTTAGGTAAAATTTACCAATTATGAAAATACAGTAAATCAAAATGGAAAGTTTGGATATTAAGCGTAAAAAAAAAAAACCCCACATTTTAAAAGAGTTTTAATCTCCACTATAACTTAAATGTAATGTCTGTACCATGTTGTTTTGGGGTAGCAGCAGATCGAACAAGACGCAATCACCAAAACTGGTCCCTCGCAGAAACAGGTCAACGGACGATTATATTTTCCCGAGGGAGCTTAACTCAATCCACCCACCCAGTGGCGGATACAAAATCGAAAAGGGATGCTTGTTTATAGACACCTCAGCACATTGTTTAATCAGTGATTAGTAAGAAAGGAAAGGAATGTGTGTTTAATGACACCCCAGCACATTGTTTAATCAGTGGCTATTAGGAAAAGAAAAGAATGTTTGTTTAATGATACCCGAGCACGTTGTTTAACCAGTGGCTAATACGAAAGGAAACGAATGTTTAATGACACCCCAGCACATTGTTTAATCAGTGGCTATTAGGAAAGGAAAGGAATGTGTGTTTACTGACACCACAGCACACTGTTTAATCAGTGGCTAATAGGAAAGGAAAGGAATGTTTAATGACACCCCAGCACATGGTTTAATCAGTGACTGTTAGGAAATGAAAGGAATGTTTGTTTAATGACACCCCAGCACATTGTTTAATCAGTGGCTATTAGGAAAGGAAAGTGTGTTTACTGACACCACAGCACATTGTTTAATCAGTGGCTATTAGGAAAGGAAAGGAATGTTTAATGACACCCCAGCACATTGTTTAATCAGTGACTGTTAGGAAAGGAAAGGAATGTTTGTTTAATGATACCTGAGCACATTGTTTAACGTGGCTAATAGGAAAAGAAAGGAATGTTTAATGGCACCCCAGCACATTGTTTAATCAGTGGCTATTAGGAAAGGAAAGGAATGTTTGTTTAATGATATCCAAGCACATTGTTTAACCAGTGGCTAATAGGAAAGGAAAGGAATGTTTAATGACACCCCAGCACATTGTTTAATCAGTGGCTATTAGGAAAGGAAAGGAATGTGTGTTTAATGACACCCCAGCACATTGTTTAATCAGTGACTGTTAGGAAAGGAAAGGAATGTGTGTTTATTGACACCACAGCACATTGTTTAATCAGTGGCTAATAGGAAAGGAAAGGAATGTTTAATGACACCCCAGCACATTGTTTAATCAGTGACTGTTAAGAAATGAAAGGAATGTTTGTTTAATGACACCCCAGGACATTGTTTAATCAGTGGCTATTAGGAAAGGAAAGGAATGTTTAATGATACCCCAGCACATTGTTTAATCAGTGGCTATTACGAAAGGAAAGGAATGTTTGTTTAATGACACCCCAGCACATTGTTTAATCAGTGGCTATTAGGAAAGGAAAGGAATGTTTAATGATACCCCAGCACATTGTTTAATCAGTGGCTATTAGGAAAGGAAAGGAATGTTTGTTTAATGATACCCGAGCACATTGTTTAACCAGTGGCTATTAGGAAAGGAAAGGAATGTTTAATGACACCCCAGCACATTGTTTAATTAGTGGCTAATATGAAAGGAAAGGAATGTTTGTTTAATGACACCTCAGCACATTGTTTAATCAGTGGCTATTAGGAAAGGAAAAGAATGTTTGTTTAATGATACCTGAGCACATTGTTTAACCAGTGGCTAATAGTAAAGGAAAGGAATGTTTAATGACACCCCAGCACATTGTTTAGCCAGTGGTTGTTAGAGAAGGGATGAAATGTTTAATGACACCCAAGGACATTGTTTAATCAATTACCATTAAAAAAGGAAAGAAATGTTTAATGTTTAATCAGACTATTAGGTATGGAAAAAAATCTTTAATGTCACTAGCACATTGTTTAGCTGTTAGGAAAGGAAAGAAATGTGTGATTAATGACACCTCATCACATTTTATAATCAGTGGATAATAATAGTCTAACTGAAACCCTCCCTGCACAAATGAATTATTGAATGTGATCCCCTCATTGTTGCCAATTGCTAGATTTTTATTTCATATATGTATGTATATGTCTTCTACATGTAATACTGATATTGATGTTGCTGGTGTCTAGAATCCCCACTTTGCTGCCATCAGTGAACAAGATGATGGTGAATATACCAAACACGAGCACGACAAGCCTGGGTGTGCCGAGATTTCAAAACGCTGGCATCATGCCGCTCAAATACCGACAGCGGCACAGAATGGAAGATGACGTGATCAGGAGGTTAGTGTACAGTATTTATACCTAGTCAGTGTTTCTGCCAGAAAGTAACTTTTAGGTATGGACCTATGAAATTGAATATTTACAATATTGATAGAGGGTTGGGGGGGGGGGGGCCTCCCCCAAAAAGGATAATGGGTTAGGTTTAGGGTTATGGCTAAGAAAATCAAACAGTATTGACAAGAGTCTAAATTTGTCAAAAGGTCAAATTAATGAAATAAATTCTGCAAACACAATTAGGTATGGTGCCATACCCATTTTACCCTCTGGCAGAAACCAGATGCCAAGTACACTACATGTATTTACACCTATAACACACAGAGTGAACCCATTACATGTTTCTGTTAGCAACAAGGATATTTTATATGCACTTCCTCAGTCTGCTATACCAGTTGTGGAGCACTAGATGGAATGGGTGAAAACAATGTTCATCACAACCTGTTATATCAGTTGTGGAGCACAGGCAGGAATCGGCAAAACATATTTTTATATGCACTTCCTCACAGTCCGTTATACCAGCCATTTTTGGGGCACTGGTTGGAATGGGTAAAAATTATTTTTATATATGCACTTATACCAGTCACGAGTTCACTAACAAGACTTGATCCTTTGAACTTAGTACCTCAGGCAAGCAGTCTACCAACTTAACCCCATGCCAAGAAGAAAAGTTTGTTTTGTTTAATGACACCACTAGAGCACATTGATTTATTTATAATCTGCTATTTGGATGTCAAACATTTGGTAATTTTGACATATAGTCTTAGAAGGAAACCTGCTACATTGTTTCCATTGGTAACAAGGGATCTTTTAACAAGGGATCTTTTATACATACCATCCCACAGACAGGACAGCACATACCACAGCCTTTCATATATGTCGTGGTGCACTGGCTGTTTGAATGGTTAAATGAAACACACACACACCACACACTCCTTCACCCCACTCCCCAGTGGTGGTGCACTGGCTGGAATGAGAAATAGCCCAATGAGCCCACTGATGGATATCGATCTTAGACCAACTGTGCATTAAGCGAGCACTTTAACACTGGGCTACATCCTGGCCCCATGCCAAGAGGAATACATGGAAAAATAGCGGGCAGCATAGCCCAGTGGTACAGTGCCCGCCTGATGCACGGTCGGTCTAGGATCGATCCCTGTCAGCTAACCACTGGGGTTTTTCTCGACATAACCATACGTCCGACGCCGATATAACCGTAATTGTAATGTGTTGAGTGTGTCGTTAAACAACACCAAAAAACCATGGGAAAATAACTGAAACCAATATATACATGTATAACTAGAAAGTTTAACCCATGTAGCTGGGTAATTTTTTGTCATTCGACAAGATTTATTACAATTTCATTTAAGTTGATATGCGAATTCTCAAACTCCAAGTCAAATTTGAGAAATAGAACTCTGGGGTTACATATGTTTACTATACATAATCAATATTATTGATGTATTGGTCTGTCACTTGATGTATTTTTCTGTCACTTGATGTATTTTTCTGTCATTTGATGTATTTGTCTGTCACTTGATGTATTTTTCTGTCACGATGTATTTGTCTGTCACTTGATGTATTTTTCTGTCACTTGATGTATTTGTCTGTCACTTGATGTATTTTTTTGTCACTTGATGTATTTGTTTGTCACTTGATGTATTTTTCTGTCACTTGATGCATTGATGTATTTTTCTGTAATTTAAACAGAGATTTGTTACAATTTCATTCCAGTCTGCTACAGAAGGCTGACAAGGCTCAAACAGCAAGGGAGACAACTACATGTCGCGGTGACCCGAGCCCGACCCCAGTGTACAGCAGAGTATCGTCCCCTACCAAATCGGCCAGAAGTATCCACTGGACGCTTGGCGACCACGTCATAACCAACTCACCTCTGTTTGACAGAAAGGTAAACTGAAAAATTCAGTGAAGAGCAGAAGGAACTAGATCTTAAATCAAAATGGAGTTGCTATAACATTAGGGGGCTGGGCGTAGCTAAGTGGTAAATCATCTACTTGATGTGTGGTCGTTTTGGGATTGATCCCTGTCAGTGGATCCATTGGGCTATTTCTCATTCCAGCCAGTGCACCATGACTGGTATATTAAAGGCTGTGGTATGTATTACCCTGTCTGTTGGGTGGTGCTTATAAAAGATCCCTTGCTGCTAATCGGAAAGAGTAGCCCATGAAGTGGCGACACTGGGTTTCCTCTCTCCTTAACCATATATCTTATGTCAT
The DNA here is from genome assembly GCA_016106625.1 of Dracogyra subfuscus. Taxonomy (NCBI): domain Eukaryota; kingdom Metazoa; phylum Mollusca; class Gastropoda; order Neomphalida; family Peltospiridae; genus Dracogyra; species Dracogyra subfuscus. Next base: position 5,363 of record JAECMU010059300.1, read on the forward strand.
ATAACCGTAAATAAAAGTGTTGAGTGTGTCATTAAATAAAACATTTCTTTCTTTCGATACCATTAGGGTCGCCACTAGTACTCGAGTACTCTGGTAAAGAAGAGCTGCACTCATTTAATTACATTTCTACGTAATTTTGTCGTTATGCTAACCACTGGTTAAATAATAAATTACTCACTTTAGCGAATTTAAAGTAACAGCCATTTACAATAATAATGTTTCTGCTGTAATCGACACTATTTAGAATTATTTACATGAATTTCAAATTTCTCTCATTTATTTTGCTGTTAACATTCAGTAAGCATTTTAAATAGTTCTTTCATTTGTCAAACACTCGCATATTCATCACTTTAGTTAACAATGAGCTGTGCGGTAGTCTATATATTTATTTCACAATATCAGGGCTTCTAGATTATGGTGGCCCTACTCCCATGGCTAGTGATATTCAGTGTTGGGCTAGTAAATAATTACTATAACTAGCCCGATGCCTAGTGGAATTTTTTTTTTTTTGTCAAATGCTGCATTTACATATTTTGTAAATTTATATGAATATCCTGCCTCCGCTTTCCACCCCAATCTAAGGATTTTAAAGCTCAATCTTCCTCTTTTGATGACATATCTGATTATTAATATTAGTAAAATTGTATTTATTTAAAGTAGGGCTTGTGAATATTTAATCATGGCTAGTACATTTTTTAAATCACTGATCCTAAGGCTAGTGGATTTTTATAAAATTCTAGAAGCCCTGAATACACATGCATACTTCATATTCCAAATAATGAGTAAAGACTGTTAAATTACTAGTATCATAAAAAATCTTACAAAATAATTATGTTAAATGTTTCAAACTTTATTTAAAAAAAGGATGACATTATTCATATATACACTACATAGCTGCAGACAGTAAACACTGCACAAATTATCTTCAAGGAAGTTAAGTTGTGATCTTTTGGGTTTTTTTTAGACACAAACAAAATAAAAAATGAATCAATGCAATTTGTACAAATAATGTTTACGAGCCATGTGGTCTTGTATGCCAGGCAAGCTAGAGTTCTATATGATTTATGTCAGCCTCGGCCTCCCGGACTCTCCTCAAAAACGCACACTGCTGAGTATACATCTGATATTTCACTACAACTAAGTGAAAAGAAAAAACAATTGTCTGGTTTTAAGGTTACTTTATTACAAATATTATATTGAATTCTTCTGGTTTTTTGTTTTGTTTCAGGGTCGAGTGGGCTCATTGGGCTATTTCTTGTCACAACCAGTGCACCACGACTGGTATATCAAAGACCGTGGTATGTGCTATCCTGTCTGTGGGATGGTGCATATAAAAGATCCCTTACTGCTAATCAGAAAGAGTAGCCCATGAAGTGGCGACAGCGGGTTTCCTCTCTCAATATCTGTGTGGTCCTTAACCATATGTCTGACGCCATATAACCGTAAATAAAAATTTGTTGAGTGCGTCGTTAAATAAAACATTTCTTTCTTTCTTTCGGTTTCAGGGCCGAAGCCGGGCACAGGGGCCATTCTCCAGAGAGTTCACTGTCACGTGTTTTGCACCACACAACTGGCTCCGACTGAAGCTGGGCCGATCTAGATCCATGATGCATTAGTAACCAAGATTCTGTGTTATTACTGGTTACACTGTATACGACAATGATGCATTAGTAACCAAGATTCTGTGTTATTACTGGTTACACTGTATATGACAATGATGCATTAGTAACCAAGATTTTGTGTTATTACTGGTTACACTGTATACGACAATGATGCATTAGTAACCAAGATTCTGTGTTATTACTGGTTACACTGTATATGACAATGATGCATTACCGGTAGTAACCAAGATTCTGTGTTATTACTGGTTACACTGTATACGACAATGATGCATTAGTAACCAAGATTCTGTGTTATTACTGGTTACACTTTATACGACAATGATGCATTAGTAACCAAGATTCTGTGTTATTACTGGTTACACTGTATATGACAATTATGTTGTCTTAGTACACGTTACATGACTAATGTATTTGTAACAACGAGACTATGATGTATTAGTAACCAACGTTGATGTCATCTTTTTTAATGCTGGTTACACTGTACAGGATTATGATGTATTAGTAACCAAAGATGATATCACCTTTTTTAATGCTGGTTACACTGTACATGACTATGATGTATTAGTAACCAAAGATGATGTCATCTTCTTTAATGCTGGTTACAATGTACATGACTATAGATGATGCATTGGTAACCAAATATGATGTCTTTTTTAATGCTGGTTACACTGTATACAACAGTGATGCATTAGTAACCAAAGATGATGTCATTTTTTTAAAAACAAAATACTGGTTACATCATACACAACAGTAATGCATTAATAACCATGCTATCTTATTTTTAATATGGGTTACATTACACATGACACTGATGTATTAGTAACCAAAATTATGCCATTTTATACTGGTTACATTGTTTGTCATGTTAATACTGGTTACACTTTATGTGTCAGTTATGCATTGGTAACCAAGATGGATTTATGTTGGTTACACTGTACATGGCAGTAATACATTATTAATGGAGACATCACAGAAAAGACTTATATGTAACCGACAATACTCTTACTTCTAACAGAAGCAGTGGTTACAAAATATTAAGTCAGGATTTCAACATAATATCCCATCGAGAATGGTTTCATAATGGTTTGGATGCAACGCTAACCAAGAATGACACTGAAGTCCCAACAAAACAGTGGTTACAGTATGTGCAGGATGTATCAGCAACCAAAGTTTATCTCAAAAGACTACGGGTTCCGACAAAACTACATGACTGCAGTAGGTCAGAGTTGAATTAATTAGGATTCAAGAATGGTATCAGAGTAACTTTCCATGGGTTACAAAAAGAAAAATGGTGACACAAACTAAGAATGATGTAGAATAAAACTTGAAATTCAGCATTCGAAATAATCACTTGTCTGTCTGTCTGTCTGTGTTCAGACAAGTGAAAATCTGCTGGGACAAACAAAATATACCTCAGAACATTGTTAAGTGGACAAGTTCATTCATTCATTTCAACTTATTTTCGTTCTTATATCCCAAGTAAGGTTCAAGCACGCTGTCCTGGACATACCTCAGCTATCTGGACTGTCTGTCCAGGACATTGCGCTACACGTGTAGTTGGTTAGTGGTTAGTGAGAGAGAAGAGGGTGTAGTGGCCTTACACCTACCCACTGAGCCCTTATGAACTCGCTCTGGGTTGGAGCTGGTAACAGGCTGCGAACCCTGTACCTACCAGCCGATGGCTTAACCACTGCACCATCGAGGCCGGTAGTGGAAAAGTAAAAATGTTGAATGTAGTTTCGTTTTGAGCAATCAAAAACATACTTGTACCCTGAATAAAACAAACCATATACATTGTATTTGGACAAGTGAAAATATTGGTGGACAAGTAAATTTCTAGATGTATTTGTCTGGTGAGCAGTTCAACAGTTTATTTTTATCACAAAAAACCTGTGTTGGATCTGTGCCCTAGATGACTCATGTTGAGTTGTAGTATAAGAAAACTGAGGTGAGAAAACCCCTATTGAAACCTATATACTACAGAATATAAACAGTTCTATACCGGGGATGATTTTATAATTTGGAGAAGCTGATGTTGTCATGGACATTAGTGATGAAACTAAAATGTATGTACAGGTTGAAACAACCAAAGTCATCGGATGTTTGCACTAGAACCAGATTTCCATACATGTCCTATAGTCTGGCCCACAGGAAACGTCTTTTTTTCATACTATGGAATTTACTACAATTTAGATTATTTCTGAGACGACTGATTTGTAAATTGCACACACAAATAGTATTTATTTGTTATTTCCAAAACACTTACTTTTCTTCTTACGTCAAACCAAACTGACATTATTTACAAAAAACATTTTAACAGAATGATGGGATGGACTATAGATGAGGATACATGAACTTGTTTTGGCTTTGTCATTAATGAAACAATCTGGTGTTTTCTCTCTAAGACTATGTCAGAATTACCAAATATGTCATATCTACATGCAATAGCTGATGATTAATATATCAATATGCTCTAGTGGTGTTGTTAAACAAAACGAACCCAATTTTTTCTCATCATATGCATGGCCAGAAATGAAAAGCAAAACATTTTGTTTTACGACAGCACTAGAGCAGACCCGCGGGCAGCGTGGCCCAGTGGTACAGTGCCCGTCTGATGCGCGGTCGGTCTAGGATCGATCCCCGTCAGCTAACCACTGGGGTTTTTTCTCGACATAACCATATGTCCGACGCCGATATAACCGTCATTATAATGTGTTGAGTGCGTCGTTAAAAAATAAAATAAAAAAATAAATAAAAATAGAGCAGACCGATTTATTAATCAACGGCCAATGGATGTAAAACATTTGGTAATTTTGTCATAGTTTTAGAGAGGATACCTGTTAAAATTTTTCAGTTAATAGTAAGGTATCTTGTATATATGCACCATCCCATAGACAGGATGATGGTTGCCAATATGGATTCTACCAAACTTGTCAATGAATGATCATTTAAAATTGTTTTGTTCTTATCAATCTTCATTTATGTTGTCATACCATAAATGTATTTTGGGGCTGTGTTTTTTGTTGTTGTTGCATTGAAAACAGAAGGAATATTTTAAGTAAATTCATTACCTTCGAGGTTTAAAACCAGGTCTGGTGCTTATAGAGTTTAAACGCGAGACTAATAGAAGGAAAGACATTTTATTTACGGTTATATGGTATTGGACATATGGCTAAGGACCACACACTTATAAAGAGAGGAAACCTGCTGTCACTACTTCATAAGCTAATCTTTTTGATTAGCAACAAGGAATCTTTTATATGTAACATCCCACAGACAGGATAGTACATACTACGGCCTTTGTTACACCAGTTGTGGAGCACTGGCTGAAATAAGAAATAGCCTATTGTGTCCACTGAAGGAGATCGATCTTAGACCGACCATGCATCAAGCGAATGCTTTACCACTGGGCTATGTCCTGCCCCTACCAGAATGGATGAAGTATTGTCACTATTTCATCAGATAGAGAACCGATGTATGCGCTTCAAGTGTTGAGTCAGTTTTCAGGATGGTCCACACAAATATAAAGTTAAGTAACCAACAGAATACGGTTAACATGAAATATTGTACCTTTTTTTAAAATAAAACCTGACATGAACAAGATGTCAAAGGTCAATGTAAATACTTTTTTTTAATGGAATTACAATGTATGTTTTAAATTAACAACAATAGGAATGACCCTGTTGGTGGACCCATTGGGCTATTTCTTGTTCCAGCCAGTACACCATGACTGCTATATCAAAGGCTGTGGCATGTGCTATCCTGTCTGGGGATGGTGCATATAAAAGATCCCTTGCTGCTAATGGAAAGAGTAGCCCATGAAGTGGCGACAGCAGGTTTCCTCTCTCAATATCTGTGATTCCTTACTACAAATTGGGAGATGTAGCAGGTTTCATCTCACTGTGTCATAATTACCATATGCTTGACATCCAATAGCCGATGATTAATAAATCAATGTGCTCTAGTGGTGTCATTAAATAAAATTAAAAAAAGAAGAAAAGGAATGAATACACACATACATGTTGTCATCCATTTATGATTTAATTTATATGTACAAAGTGAATATGAGAATACATGAATACCTTAAGAATATATCTCCGAATAAATTGTGTAAATAGATTGTACATTAATTTGTCATATATTATAATTAATAGTTGTTATATACATGTACCTGTATATACACAGGGTTCCAAATTCACACAAAAATATGGTGGCCCAAAAATAATGCATATTCACAAATTATGTTAAGCAAACCTGTAACACATTTTGATAAAGTTACAATTGAGTGAAACATGAGTCTTTGACTTTGAAATGGTGAAATACCCTCTAAAATAGAATAAAACTCGACTACATAACTGTTACTTCTCAGAGGCATGTGCCTTTTTTGAAATATGAGAAATGCATTTTGTGATATTAAAAAACATTAGGATGACCAAAAACACTTCGAATGAACGGAAATGGATATTTTAAACAATAAAATTTAAGTAAAGTATGATTATAGTTATCAAAAAACTTCTCCAATAGTCAAAACTATGTCTTAGTGTTTAAAAACTAGGTTATCTCCCTTTAATAGTGGCTCATATGTTATAGCTCTAAGTCTAAGGGAGATAATATTCTTTGAGCAACTAACACCATTATTGTTTTAATATTTAAGTTGTCCAAACAGGATATTGGTTACATTTGGCGACCTGCCCACAGGCCGTTTCGAGCCTTGAGTACCAGTACATACACATTTGTCCAATTTATTAATAAACTGTTGCCATACTAAACTTTAGTGTTTTAATTACATTTAATAACTACTTAATTAATATATGTATCTCTTTTCTTTTCTTTTATGTACACATGAAAACATACACCAATCCCAACATACATATATTTAGTATTTACATAAATTCCTTCATTTTAACTGGAGGAACAAAATTTAGTTAAAGTTTTCTAACACAATCGATTATCACTAGCACTATAATTTGTAATATCACCGTAGGAGATATCTCTTCTTATAATCTTGATTGGTCAAATTTTAATCACATGACAATGTCTTATTACGTCACTGTGTTTGTTTTAGCGCTAAACCTACCATTAGTGAAGTTACACCACTACCGTTCTGCTACTCTCGAGTGCCTAATAAACATAGGGTCTGGAAATTTTTCTAAAATCTATTAAAAGTGGGGTATGGAATTAGCATAGGGTCTGGAACATTTTCAAAAATCCATTAAAAGTGGGGTGTGGAATTAGCATAGGGTCTGGACATTTTTCTAAAATCCATTAAAAGTGGGGTGTGGAATTAGCATAGGATCTGGAAATGTTGCTAAGTGATGAAAACAGAATACAACAGTAGCAAGATCTTGAAAGTATGCATATGTTGGACACACTATAAACATGTATTTCTATTATCTAACTATTACAACTGTATTACTGTCACACACAATTCATTAAAAACCTAGGTGTATTTGTATGTACTTAAATGAAATTATGATAATTAATGTGAGGCGAGAGTGCAGCTTTGAACAAAAATCAAAAAGTTCCATGCAAGAAGGCCAAAACAATCAGAGTGGATGACAGCTCGCTAGATTCATCTCAATATATTTAACACATGGTCATTTATTACAAAACTCAATTTCATCAACTTAATTTTGACCTGTATCATTATTTATTTTTAAAGCATAGGCGGGGACATATATGATGCCAGGGACTGGGATGCATAAATCTCAGCTGAAGATTCACAAACAACTGTGATCATCGGCCATGCCGCTAATTTTTAATAGAGGTTATATGTAAGCATTTGATAAATTAAGAATTGCAATCAGCATTGTGTCCCGAATTAGTGTAGGGGGGTAAATGTTTTCCAGATGTAATTAAACGTAGGGTGCTGAATAAGCGTAGACACCAACATTTTTAAACAAATTTAATAAACGTAGGTGTATGTTTATTTGGCACTCGAGAGTAGATATCTAGTCTACCGCTGACATTCAACCCACATTAATTACTGTAGTGTTTACCCTAGCTTGTTTTAGCATGGCGCAGCACCATACCTCAATAGTCTAGCACCATCTTGCCTCAATCAGCACCATGCTGCCCTGAGATTAAACAAGCCTTTTTCAGTAATTATTTCTACAATTGCCTTTATAAAACACCCAAAAAGGTATTATTAACTGATAACATATACCTTTTATATCTTTTGCCATTAATTTATTAAAGCAAGCACATAAATTAGATCAGTGTTTATTTCATTTAATTTTAGTGTAGTTTTACCGGGGAAAAAGTGCCCTGAAAATGACGAAAATGCCCCCAAAGTGTTTGGTCTACCATGCTTTGCCACATTTCTAGGGAAATCACTATACTGACATTGTTTACAACTGTCACAAATGAAAAGAATGATGATGGGTGACAAAAAGGATACCCCCCTCGTGTCTTGTGATATCATAATTTATCAGTACAAGTTGATAAAAGAATGCAACCACATTTAACAAGTGGGTATGGGGGGGATCTTCCCCATAAAGAATATAGGTTACGTTTAGGGTTAAGAAAAGAATACAGTAATGATACGAGTAATTAATTTTGTCAAACGGTTAACTTTAAAAAAATCTTTCTACCAAAACATTTGGGTATGGCGCCATACACATTTTAACATCTGGCAGAAACCCTGGTAACCATAAATCAGACGTCGCCATGAAAAATTTGACTTATCAGTAAGTGATTAATTGTTCGCCTAACAGATTATGGGGAGTCATTTAAAATAGCTCCCCTAATCATAATCGTTTATGCCAGAGGGTAAAATACGTATGGCACCACACCCAAATTTGTTTGCAGATTTATTTATTTTTAAGTTGACCTTTTGACAAAATTAATGACTGTTATCATTACTCACGGTTGGGAACTGTTGAACTGTAAAAAAGAAGAAATGTAGAGGGGTCCCAGAATAATTAAAATGCGAGGAAATGCAATGTTCCACGAGAGAAAAACTGCGGATCTGAGGAGAATTCCCACCCCTGTTAAACCTAACCCACAACCCCATCTGAATGTTCTTGCATTCAACACACATTATACATGTCAGGAAACATTTTCTTTTCAAAATTACGATTGGCGACAGTCACTAATCAAGGTGAAAACTGATTAGCAATTACTAAAACAAATTAAACATATAGAATGATAAATTAAATATGAACAGACGATTTTGAAGTAACTTTTACATCATTTATTTATTACAATTATATTTAGTAGCCACAAAGAACAAATAAATTCAGGTAGTAATGTTTGATGTAAACAGTGTGTAGGGTTTTTACCAGAAGGTAAAATGGGTATGGCACCATAATGAAATGTTTTGGCACATTTTATTTTTATTAAATTGATCTTTTGACGAAGTTCACTCTTTATCATTACTATATGATTTTTTTTTAAAACTCCAACCATAACCCATACCCTTTACTGACTGGTTGCATGCTGCACACACATAGTAAATATTCAATTTCATAGCGCCATACCCCAAACTTTTACTCTTAAATGGTGATGCCTAAGAAATGGCTCACACAAATTTTTAATCCTCAGAGGCTGAACTATTATGAGTTGTAGAAGCGTCACGAGGGGTGAATGGATTTTTATGTACCCTCTGGGAGATCTTTTAACCCAAGCCGAGTGACACTTCTACAACGAATTTATCTTGCCGACATGTTAATTAATTAACCAGTACACTATAATAAAATAACTCCAAACTACAGCATTACTTAAGAAAAATCGTCCATTCACACGGACGCAAAAGAAAGCACTTGACAGCAAGACAAAATAGTTCCATCAAAATAATAAATAAAGAACAAAAATATTGAAAAATATTTTTTAAACATTACATTTCAATGCTATGATTGTTTTCAATAGTGTTTGTTGTCCCAGCATTATTAGAGGTGATAGTAAATTACTGAAAACGACAGGCGGGGTATATGACAAAACAATAGTCATTTATACCCCCTGCCTGGAATTCTCTTACGCAGGGTATAAGGGATTTGTCTTAGTGTAACCAACCAATGGGATTCGAGTATTTTACATGAAGGCGGGATAATATATTTTTCACCATTTTAAAATTGTGTCAAGAACAATCTTTGAAAGTTGAATAGTGACTCCAGATCTTAACCATAACATTTTTCAGTGGTAGCCAACCGGGCTACCAGGTTATAAAATCTGGTAGCTCAGGCTTCGATACAAGGTACATCCGAACGACATTGTCTTGTAAACAGCTTGTTCGGTCTAGTTATAAGTGTTTCTGGGTAACCCGACTGGTCGTGTTGATAATTTATGAACTGTGAATTAATTTGCCATCCAGTGATCCAACAAACATTAAGATTTTCCATTAAACTATCAACACAGAAATCACAAATTATATAATTTAGATGTGATGCAGTGAGCAGTGAATAACCAAACAATCCTGACTGGTGCTAACCGCTGACGGGTGCCATTCGTCACAACTCGATCGATTCCGTTGATACTGATAGCGGAATCGATAGAAGTTTGTCAAATATAGTGTGTGTGTTGCTAAATTTAGTGCACATAGATCTATGTCCTAAATACTACCAGCAAAAACAGTATTATTGTTTCTGCTTGATACTTCGGTACATTTTTTTTCTCCAATAAATCAAATACGGTAATAAAAATGCAAAACATACAATAGTGTACATTCGTTGAATAAATATTTTTCTGTTTTTTCAAATGTACAACAATCGATTTCATTTTTTTAATCATTTATGTTACACATACCATGGTGTTTTTATTGGTGTGTTTTCTTCAAATATAGTTACAGTGGCTAATTATTATGTATACTTTTCAAATAATAGGCAATATGAAGCAAAGTTTAATAAAATTAGCCCTGCTTAGGTATAGTAAAGCACTCGCTCGATACGCGTCGGTCTGGGATTGACCCCCATCGGTGGGCTCATTGGGCTATTTCTCGTCACAGCCAGTGCACCACAACTGGTACATGTATATCAAAGGCTGTGGTATGTGCTACCCTGTCTGTGGGATGGTGCATATAAAAGATCCCTTGCTGCTAATCAGAAAGAGTAGCCCACGAAGTGGCGACAGCGGGTTTCCTCTCTCATATCTGTGTGGTCCTTAACCATATGACTGACGCCATATAACCGTAAATAAAATGTGTTCAGTGCGTCGTTAAATAAAACATTTCTTTCTTCGCTTAGGTATATTTTGTCATTCAGCAGTTTGGTATATTTTCATATACATACCATGTGTGACACCAAATACTTGAAATAGCCGATGTGTATTTTGTGCTGGGGTCTCGTTGAACATTCATTCATTCAGCAGTTTGGTCTAGTTGATATTAGGTCTGGTCTAGTACATTTTAAGACACACTAGTCCACTGATCTAGTAGTAAATAAAAATAACGTTGAACCCTATAGCTCCCAGTATTTTAATACTTTAATTTTTTTTAGAGAAAATATGTTGATTGTGGAGTAACTGGGCGTGTAAAACAAATATATAGTAGCCTGGTTGAATACCAGGTTTAGACATCTGGTAGCCCAAGCAAACATTTGGTAGATAAAACACCCTGGGCTACTGCTAACGTCAAGCTCCAGACTCACAACACTGTACTGTCACAAGCAATCTTTGCCAGGCAATGTGAGAGAGCAATCTGTTCTCTTCCACACTCATCTGAAAACGTTTTAGGAGAGTGGCAAATTGCTCAGTTTGAAATTATTTTTTTAATAGATTTGATTTGAAACTTCGATGTGATTGCTCACCAAGCACCATTTCAGGAGAGTGATCTTCAACTCAAATTTGATTTTATTCATGGCGAAGACTGAAAATGTTCCATGACAGCGCCAGTCAGGGGTTTTGCCAGAATATAAAATTTGGGTATGGTGTTATGGAATTGAATATTTGCTGAACGCAATCACAGTTGACGGTCCTTCTCCAGAAAGAAAATGGGTTAGATTTAGAGTCATTAAATGTGTCAAAAGGTTAACTTAAAAAACAAACAAATCTGCAAACAAATTAGGGTATGGCACCAGACCCATTTTACCCTTTGGCAGAAACCCTGACAGGTACGCCCAGACAGAAGCCCTTAGTACGAATACTATAGTTAAATATATGTATATAACACAACAATAACACGTTTGGTGTTATTGCTTGGGAATACCTGTGGACAGGGCTAGCTATGAGAAGTTCAGCAAATTATCTATAGATTAAACTTAAAAAATTGCACAAACCCAAATATTTTTAAAACAAAATATCAATTATTCGCCAAATTAATATAAAATTCTCCAATTGTTTTTAAAATTTGTAACAAGCAAGTTCCAGAGCTAGCCCAGCCTGAACATCTATCAATCTTAAGTCCAATGGCTTGACCACTACACTTCCAAGGCCAATGGCTTGACCACTACACGACAGAGGCCAGTCTCTCACACAATATTCTCCTGCTTGATAACCATGAAGTATGACAGCCGCTTTGGTTCATTCTCACCATCCACACTATCCTCAGCCTCCTCCTCTTCATCAGTTACTCCCTGCAGGTGATAGAAGGGTCTAGAGGTGGACAAGAAGCACCTCTTGGACTCTCCCGATGCAGCATTCACAAGCTCCGCCTTCCAGACACACGGCTTATTGCTGCCCAGAATCGATTGGACAGCCACGGCCGGCACAGGGAACTCGAAGGTGTGGTCCTCGAGGACTGGACTGTCCTCAAAGTGATGCATCATCCTCTTCACGATCAGACTCATCACGTGCAGAGGAAGAGGCAGGAAGAGCTTGAACATCATCACCATCTCCAGGACATTGTGGAGCTTCTCGAGGATCTCAATCTTTGACTCTTGGTCCAGACTCTGCTTCATGTACGACGTCAGACTGCTGAGAGGGACGAGACCGGAGGAGACGAAGAAGGTTGCGTAGTCCCACAGCAACTTCTCGATCCCTATCTCCGCCATGATGGTCAACGGTGTGACACCTTTGAGGGTCGGAGCGACCATCTTGTTGCGGTAGGAGTCTCGCACCAGATTGGCCATCGTCGTCTGGTTCCGTTCGTGAAGGCCGGACTGGATTTCGCCATTTTTCAGACAGGTGAAGACGTACTGAAGACTTTGTACCAAATCGGACATGGAACTGCATCCGACGAGGACCTTCCAGAGTTCATCGGTGAAGTCGGTGTCTAGTCGACTATCCAGACTGAGGTTTGTCGTACTTGGCTTGTCAGCCCCATCGGCATCAGGGTCATCATCGGCATCCAGTACATCAGTTTCGTTTATGTGCCTGATTAAATTGCGGACCGAATCGATCAGCGGTTCTTTTTGATCGCTGTCAAGCCAGACAATGTCACCAGAGCTCACAGCATTGGAAACATTTTTCAACACCGTCAGTTCAACATAAAGGCTGTGTGCTGAACTTTGTGTGTATCCTACAAAAAAATAAAAATTAACATGGTATTAATTAATAATTTGGTTAATGGATTATGGTGCATTGTAAATGCTTTACTTGTAAGAATTGTAACATGACTAATTAGGCCTGCTTTCCATTAAGGCAAGTCTGTGTGCGAGTTTAACAATACAGTGCATATACAGACCTTAATTTTGAAAAACCCAGCAGTGCTAAAAATTGCACTCTTCAAAATGCTTACTAGGGAGGTGGAAATTACACTCCTCAAAATGCAGTAGGGAAAAGTCACACCCTTTAAAATAATCAGATTAGAGGCAAGATACCGAGAGGAATTGCACCCATGAACATGATTAAGCAAAAACGAAGGTCTGTATATATGTACCAGGACTCGCAAAAATATATGGTGGCTCCAAAACTAATACTGGATGATGGCAAATTATAATTAGTGAACCACGAGCAAGATTTTAATATGGAATAAATATATGTAATACAAATATTAACAGTGGCTCATATGTTATAGCTCTAAAGAAGATTGACTAAATTCTTTTTTTACCAATTGACAGTAAAACAGTTTTTTATATATTTAAGTCGCCCAAACGGGACATTGCATGGTCGTATTTAGCGACCTGGTCACAGGCTGTTTTGAGCCCTGATGTGCACACATTTAGTAATAGTCTTGATACATGTGCGGGCATCCAGCACACTAAAACAAGGTTGACCGATGAGCAATTTTTTCATACATGAATGTTTTTCAGCAAATTGATGTGACAATGTGTATGCCTACTATGCTTTATAAATGGAAAGGAAAACATGCTTCATGGGGTCAGATGTAACAGCATCACGGTAGCACGGTAACTGCTATATATTCAGACAGTAAAGAAAAGGCATATACATGTAAACTGATAATGGTGGAAGTACTTTCAGAACTTTTCAAATGAGGACATTTATGATCAATATGGGTTGTCAGTAGTGAGCGGTATATCATATATATATATA
>JAECMU010059312.1:1129-12003 GCA_016106625.1 Dracogyra subfuscus
CCATCCTTTTATTACCTGACTTTACAACTAGTATATCTAAGGTTGTGACAGCGGTGTAGTTAGCCGGCTTTACACCTCCCACGACAGGATTTATATACACACTAGTACAGGTATGTCCATCCTTTTATAACCTGTCTTTACAACTCATATATCTAAGGTTGTGACAGCGGTGTAGTTAGATAGCTTTACACTTCCCACGACAAGATTTATATACACACTAGTACAGGTACATCCATCCTTTTATTACCTGTCTTTACAAGTCATATATCTACGGTTGTGATAGCGGTGTAGTTAGCCAGCTTTACACCTCACACATGTCTATCCATTTATTACAACTCTTATATATCTAAGGTGGCCATGATATGTGCTGTCCTGTCTGTGGACAGAAGTGCATTTAAAAGTCTCCTTGCTGCTGATTTGATGAGAGTAGTCTGTGTGGACAAAGGAAGTGGATTTTCATGCTCAATCTCATGCATATGCTTGTAGTTGCTAATCCATTTAGTGTGTGTAGTGTTAAATCTGATACACTTTTGTGATGGATTATCATTTTGCACATGCCGATGGAGTATCATTTTGCACAGGCCGATGGAGTATCATTTTGCACAGGCCGATGGATTATCAGTTTGCACAGGCCGATGGATTATCAGTTTGCACAGGCTGATGGATTATCAGTTTGCTCAGGCTATCAGTGATTGATTGATAATTACAATAGGTTACAATGTACATTGTGATTTGGGGTACTACATATTGTGTTTGATGCCAAACAGGTAGGAGGTCAAAAATATTTCTATTAAAATGTTTTAATAACTTTTATTGAACTACATACATTAACACAATTTCATTATACAGTTAAACCTGTTTATAGGGGATGTTCAATGGATCTGAAATTATATGATTCACTTTGTGTGTGCTAAACAACACCCCCAGTAGTACCCCATCCCCCCAAACAAATTATACCATGCAACCCATTATGTGGAAAGGTAGTATGCATGTACTTCTGGTAGTTAATTACAAAAACAAACACCTTTCAAAAATGTCTTTAAAGGCATACTATCACAGTTTTAAAGGGACATACCCTAGTTTTTAAACACTAAGACATAGTTTTTACTATTAGAGGCGTTTTTTGATAACTGAAATAATACCTTACTTACATTTTATTGTTTAAAGTATCCATTTCCGTACATTCGAAGTGTTTTTGATCATCCTGATGTTTTTTAATATCACAAAATGCATTTCTCATATTTTTAAAAAGGCACGTGCCTCTGAGAAGTAACAGTTATGTAGTCGAGTTTTATTCTATTTTAGAGGGTATTTCACCATTTCAAAGTCAAAGACTTATGTTTCACTCAATTGTAACTTTATCAAAATGTGTTACAGGTTTGTAAATTAAACTAAACTTAATGTTAATTTTCATGAACTGAAACTAGGGTATGTCCCTTTAAGGACCTTATTTGTCTAAAAATTAATAATAAATCAAAATTACATTAATTTTCACAGAGCAAATATAGCTATTGCATCACTTTAACTACACCATGATGAAGTGAAATCCATGCCAACTCTGTCGGCAATGTTAGTTTTTTAATTATGGGCCATTGCCATAATTCAATTATTTTTACAAAATATCATTAACAAGTGGAGTATGGTTGTTACATAGAATGAAGTACATTTAGGGACAAATCAAATATATATATTTAAGTAATACTTTGTTAGACCATGTAATAGGTTAATGACCTGTGACCATGTGTCTTTAATTCCAATTATATATAATATAACACATACATATACAGCACATACATGTGTATATAGTGTGTGTGTGTGTTGGGAGGGGGATCCTGTCAAGGATTTTGTAAATATAACTCCATAGAATAACATTTCTCTTCATAGAATATTTCTTTACCTTTGCTTCTCATTGGCATTTCAGGAATTGTATCATATTTAAAAAACAAAACAAACATGTGATAAATATTTGACTATAGCGTGTTCATGTACAAAACAATATTTGCTGTCTGCATCTTAGCATACATTTTTAAAAATAGAGAAAGCTAGTGTAAATAGATTGTAATTGACAACGTTATAATGTATTGTTGCCACCTGCTACAGACGCTTTAAGCACACAATATCTTATCTATAAAAAAAACACCCAGCTGCATAAACTGCCAAAACAAACAATGCTAAATTGTAAAATGTTGTGCTGCCAAAATATAATGGATGCATATACAAGAGCAATTGTGCTTGCAAGTAAAAGTTCATTGTTTTTGACAGTTTCCACGCACATGAATTTCTACCACATTCCCTCCGACTTCAGTGTTTCATTTTGTTGGTGTTTATATGTGTGTTAGCAGGGCTCGAAAAATTACAGCCTGCAGAAAGCCGGCCATGTTTTACTCTCCGAACCAAAATGTTAACAACTACAAAAAATTGCTCTCCTACCTCTATGTTTCGTTTGGTTTTACTCACATTTTGTTCAGACAGAAATCTAAGAAAAACCATTACAGTGACACAGCTTCCACATATGAGACTGTAACGATGTTGCCAATATCGACTTTGCTAAGAATAAGATAGCATAGGGCAAAATGCATGCATTTTTCAGCCGTCTGCCATTTTGCTTTTTTATGGAATATTCTTCAAGAGGGGTGAAAGCTTCCAAAGTATGTGACATAATTAAAATAAAATCAGTGATTTTTAGTGGTCTATTTAAACAAACAAAACATAATGTTTTTAATTAATATAACGTCATCACATTTGCTTTTATATGATAACATGTTATGACGTTGCTATTAAGTCATATATTCTTTAATCCCTCTTGGAGAATATTCCATAAAAAGTCAAAATGGCAGCCGGCACAAAATTACATGCTTTTTGCCCTATGAAATCCTAGCAAAGTGGATATTTGTGACATGGTTACCATCTTATATGTGGAATCTGTGTCATTGCAATGGTTTTTCCTAAATTTTTGTCTGGACAAAATGTGAGTAAAAACTAACGAAAAATAAAGATACATTGTAGAAGAGCAATATTTCGTAGTTGTTAACATTTTGGTTCGGACAGTAGACCTAGCAGGTAAAATAGAAAAGTATGTAATTATCTCATCCAGAGTTTTATCACCCGTGTTTCTAAGCCCAGATAGTTGGCATCGTTCCTCACCATTCACAAAGGGCTATGTCAGTTTTCATTCCCAATTGACCGGCCTCGGTGGCGTCGTGGTTAGGCCATCGGTCTACAGGCTGGTAGGTACTGGGTTTGGATCCCAGTCGAGGCATGGGATTTTTAATCCAAATACCGACTCCAAACCCCGAGTGAGTGCTCCGCACGGCTCAGTGGGTAGGTGTAAACCACTTGCACCGACCAGTGATCCATAACTGGTTCAACAAAGGCCGTGGTTTGTGCTATCCTGTCTGTGGGAAGCGCAAATAAAAGATCCCTAGCTGCCCATCGGAAAGAGTAGCCCATGAAGTGGCGACAGTGGGTTTCCTCTCAATGTCTGTGTGGTCCTTAATCATATGTCTTATGCCATATAACCGTAAATAAAATGTGTTGAGTGCATCATTAAATAAAACATTTCTTTCTTTCTTTTTTCATTTCCAATTGTGGACTAAAAAAAAATACCTTTTTTATTACTATATTAAAATATTTCAAAGAAAATGTAAGGCAGGTTTTCTAGATTATGACTCTCACTCCCATGGCTATAGTGATATTAAGTGTGGGGTTAGTAAATAACTACATATAGAATACCAGGTTACTATGTTTTGATATCATTGTTATTTGGCAAGGTTTAGATAATGGGGTAACAGGCGAGCTTCAGCGAGCCTGTTACTCCATTATCGAACCAGCCAAATAACGATATCAAAACGTAGTAACCTGGTTTTTTTTTTATCATGCATCCCTTTTTAAGCATACTTTGACTGTTTTTCATAAAAAATAAACACAAGATTCCCCCACTAACAGCTGCTGGCGTAAATACATCACGGATATACGTCACAGACATCAGACTGGAAGCTACGATGACGTCATTAAATTAAAGTTACGATGACATCATTACGATGACTTGCCCTGCACAGAATTCATTTCCTATTGACTAGATAACACATACATGTTATCAGGCATTGACTATATAACACTTCAGATTATCATGTAGGTGTTAGCAGGTAATTGGAAGCGTGGTTGCATGATAATACGTATTACCATGCCCAAGTTAAATGTTGCAGCAGTTAAGTCTATTTTGTATTTTGTAAATATGAATATCCTGACCCCACCCCACCCCTATGTTATTATTAAAAAAAAATTATCTCCTTCTTCAGCAGTTTAGGTAAGATATCTGATTATAACTATTATTTAGTAAAATTATATTAACTAAATGTAAATTAGGGCTAGTTAATTATTTTTAATCGTGGCTAGTAAATTAAAGAAACAAAACAATCACTGATCCCATGGCTAGTTGATTGTAAAAAAAATCACCAAAGCCCTCAGTAAGGATGTAGATACAACTTGGGGTGTATGGGAAAGGCAAACAGGTAGGACACCCAGGCATGTTTTCTTTTGGGGGGGGGGGGGGCATAATGGTAAGTAAGGGGAACAACGAAGGCACTTGTCGTTGGTGCTGTGTGACATTTGAACTCTGTTTTGTAATACCTATATATTCATATTTTATATGTATGTGTGGAATGCCACTGCAGAGAATACATACATGTATACATGTGTACCTACAATGTGAATTATTACTTTTAATTACACACCAGTGTAAGATATTACCCATGTCATGTAATTACTCAGTAGCTGACTACTTTAATATTGGCACATGTAGACTGCATAGTGGTATTATTTTTACTGGAATGACGTCGGTATTCAATTCACGGCACTTTGCATCTCCCTGTAATAAAATAAACTGAGTGTATGATGTGTTCTTTTTGAGAATGCTAGAAAAAAAAAGAAGTGCAAAATTGCTGGTGAAAATGTTTTTGTTAAAAGATTATTAATGTATTTACATGAACCGTGTTAGTACGAAATAGTGTAAAGAAAGAAAGAAAGAAAGAAAGAAATGTTTTATTTAACGACATACTCAACACATTTTATTTATATCTGTGTCTGATGCCAAATAACGGTAATTAAAATGTGTTGAGTGCATCTTTAAATAAAACATTTCTTTCTTTCACACCAGAATCTAAACTCTAGTCTTATAATCGCACCCTGGTTGGGGACAGGACTATGTAACAGGGATTCTGTGAATAATAATTTTAAAAAAAAGAAAGAAAAAAAAGAAGAAAGAATCTAAACTCTGCATTGCTGACCCAATTCGTAGACAAATTACAAGTAGTAAGTTTCGCTACCACCTGACATGTACTTCTACGTTGCAGCTTTATTGCAGTTTGTTCCTAATAAATACAATGTCCTCTAGAGAGATTGCTAGATAAGATTGTTATTCATAAGTGTAGCAAATGGCTGATATTTCTAATTGTGTGTTATGACTCACAGGCTAATGGAAAGATTAGAAACATGCCCCAAAGTTACCAGTGTGTATTCCAGCTGGTGCTTATTGTCTGCAAATGGCGGGAAAACAAATAACCTGGAACCTCGCACAGCAGATAGGTTTTTCTCTCATATGTGCCCATGTGAGATAGACCTAGCCCATGTGAGAAAGGTATGTGGGAAAACTCTATCCCACATGGATAACGTCATCATTTGATGACGTGTTGTTGACTGAATGAAGAAATTTTCTAGACGTTTTTTTAAATTGAAATCGGTTACCTATAATCTTTATATTACAATTTGTGGTGTTAAATTTTATTTAACACATGAAAGATACACGATAATTCTGATGGTAATGTTTATTTGTTACAAAATCCCAAATAAAAAAGTTAATGTTTCAGCCATTTTGTCTCGTTCTGCAAAAAAATAGTTTATAAGCCAGTAAGATATGAGAGAAAAATAATCCATCATATGCGGTCATGTGGGATAGAAAAAGTACACCCTCGATGGTGTAAATTTCGACCTTGGGACTCGGCAAGCCTTGCCCCAGGTCGAAATTTCCACCACCTCGGGTGTACTTTTTCTATCCCACATGACCGCATATGATGGATTCTTATATTGTTTTATGGTAAAACACTTGCTTATATACCAGTGAAATTCTCCTGTGGCAATTAAACTTGACAAAACATTCATTTCATTTCAACCTAGTTCCACGCCTATGTCCTATTAAGGTTCAAGCACGCTGTCCTGGACACACACCTCAGCTATCCGGGCTGTCTATCCAGGACAGTGGTTTATTTGTTAGTGGTTGAAGAAGAGGGTGTAATAGTCTTACATTGAGTCGTTAAAACCCGCTATGTGTGGGAGCCGGTAACAGGCTACGAACCCTGTACCTACAACCAGCCTTATGTCTGATGGCTTAACCACGACACCACGGAGGCCTTTATTTACAAAACACTTGTCTTTTGGCTAGTAGATTATTTTGTCAGCAGTTATAAAATGTTAGTGTCTGTAAGAAGGAAGGTAAGAAAATGCTTTATTTAATTACACATTTTATTTACGGTTATATTGCGTCAGGAGTAATGTTTATACACTCAGATCTTTAATATAATCATGTTTGAGTTTACTCCCCCTTTAACTGTTATCATTTTACTATAGGTAATACCATCATGTTTGAGTTTACTCTCCCTTTAACTCTTGTTATCATTTTACTGTAATATCATCATGTATGAGTTTACTCTCCCTTTAACTCTGTTATCATTTTACTGTAATATCATGTATGAGTTTACTCTCCCTTTAACTCTGTTATCATTTTACTGTAATATCATCATGTATGAGTTTACTCCCCATTTAACTCTGTTATTATTTTACTGTTTCTTTTTTCTTTTTCTCTTTTTTTAATATCTATATACATGTATATATTTTTAGCTAACTTCAAATGATGTCTATATGCTAGTACAGCTGACAGGAAAAGGATGTAGTTGCAATTAACAGACATATATATAAAATTACACTGATATTACTTCCTCTTAATCTGATATTCTCTGCAGCGTAGATATATACAGGTAAGATATACACAAGAAAGTGAAATAACAGCTGGAAAAGGAAATTAAAAATTAACTACTCCGACGTCTTTTTTAAAATGTGATTTATTATAACACAGCTGAAATGATGAGCAAACTTCAGTACATGTATGTATATAGAGGTTATTACCACTACCAGAGTGTTTTTCGGTATCGTCAGTATCATATATTAGGAATAAAAATTGTATTATGCAAGCCTCTAATCTCAAGCTTCATACAGCATGTTTTTTTAAACTGTACATGCAACTTTAATTCCAGTCAGCCATTACTACATATTCAAGTGACGTAAGAATATGTGGCGCATTGTATTTTTGAATGGAAATGATGTCAAACCCAAATGGCGTCATTTTGGATGTCCTTACATCAAAATAAATTAGGGCCTAACGTTTTTTGTTTTCTGAACGCTGGACAGCTTTCATTGTCAAATTGCCATTGAAATGTTTTTATTTAAGGAATATGAATGCATACGTCAGTTATGGAGTGTCACCAAAGTATGTTTGCTTAAATGTCAATAAACTAGTGCCGTAACCTCGATTAATTTATATCTAATTTGCAAAGTTATCAAATTCTTAAAGTATGTGATCTGAAAAATATCACATACTTTGATTGCACTAAAAATGTAAGATATTATATGATAAATCTAATACTTGTCATCTTATATTGCAATGTAATTTCTCATCACAGCCAGTGCACCACGACTGGTATATCAAAGGCCGTGGTATGTGCTATCCTGTCTGTGGGATGGTGCATATAAAAGATCCCTTGCTGCTAATCGGAAAGAGTAGCCTATGAAGTGGCGACAGCGGGTTTCCTCTCTCAGTATCTGTGTGGTCCTTAACCATATGTCTGACGCCATATAACCGTAATTAAAATGTGTTGAGCGCATTGTTAAATAAAACATTTCTTTCTTTCTTTCTTATTTTTCAATGTGATTTTGGGACAGGGTGTACTTTCCCGGTGGGACAGTGTTCAAATGATGTGTGATTACACTGTATGATAGATCCCAATCAGTGGGCCTATTGGGCTATTTCTCATTCCAGGCAGTGCTACATACAAATGTAACTGTTGTAACAAAGGTCGTGGTGTGTATTCTAGAGGTAGTACTAAACCAAATAACTTCCGGCTGGGTCAAAGTTCGAGGTGCACCCAACTTTTGATGGAGAAGTGAACACCACAAGTCCTATGATTGGTTATAAATGTGAGTGTGTTGGTTGTAAAAACTAATAGTTTCATCTGGGTAAAATGAATATGCCATTTTATTTCATCTAGTACCAATCTGTCAAGTCTATTGTGTTTGAAACATGTATTGGGTATCTGTAAGAAAAAGTACTAAAAGTTTGTGCGGAAGTAGGGTAGTCATAGACGCTACCCGTTATCTCAGAAACAAGCAACTTGACCCCCATTTTTTTTCTGATTTACTTTAAGTGTGAGGGGTGGTAGTATTTATATCAGTGGCGTTTATGTTGATTGATACATTGCAGGTAGGAGTTTTAGCCACATAAGGTTTCATCTCTAATTATCTCTGTGGTCCTTAACCTTATAACTTGTGTTGGCAATCAGAATTCCATCATTGATCATACATCGTTCATCGGTCCTAATCATTTAGCACCCACGGGTGTAGGAAGGTGCCAAAAAGAGTGTGAGGGACACACTTTCTATATTTACACACTTTTACACTATTTTAAAAGCGCACGCGCACACACACACACACACACACACCACCACCTCCTCCTCCTTCTCCTCCTCCTCCTCCTTCCCCCCTTCCCCCTCCTTCTCCTCCTGCTGCTGATCAACTTCTGGATTACACATTTAGTTATATTTATATGAACATAAGAAGGACTTCAGTGATATGGACCGCACACCTACATGTATTGTCGTAATTTTACCTTTAAAAACTATTTAATATACAGTACAATTTTGTAGGGTCAAATACACGGCAACACTCTCGTATGAAAAATGAAGTCCCGAGTTACACTTGCACGATGGGTGGAAAACTTTCTCAAGCACCAACAGGGTTTGAGACGATGGCTTTCAACTGTGTATATTTATATTTATATACACAGGAAATAAACCCCAACCCCAATATGTACACACCAATACCATCTTTTAAAGTGGAGTTACAGTTATAGGTAACATTTTACTCACACAATTGATTATTGATATATATAATCGTTCATCACATCGGTAGAGCCAAACCGATCAATTTTTGATTATACATGTAATCGATCGCTGAAACATGCAGAGAATACATGCTTCCCAGGTTAGTGAATAATTTGTGCATGTTGATAACCCATCGGTCTACAGGCTGGTAGGTACTGGGTTCAGATCCCAGTCGAGACATGGGATTTTTAATCCAGATACCGACTCCAAACCCTTGCATTGACCAGTGATCCATAACTGGTTCAACAAAGGCCATGGTTTGTGCTATCCTGTCTGTGGGACTCGCAAATAAAAGATCCTTTGCTGCTAATCTGAAAGAGTAGCCCATGAAGTGGCGACAGCGGGTTTCCTCTCAAAATATGTGGTCCTTAACCATATGTCTGACACCATACAACCATAAATAAAATGTGTATAGTGCATCGTTAAATAATGCTCACGTTGTAGCTGAACATGGCGGCCAAAATGTGACACTATGCCTGGGGCTTTAGCAGTACTCTCAGGATGCTTGTTTGTATTCTTGAGGGGCAGGACGTAGCTCAGTAGTACAGCGCTCGCTCGATGTGTGGTTGGTCTGGGATCGATCCCTGTCGGTAAACCCATTGGGCTATTTCTCGTCACAGCCGGTGCACCATGACTGACATATCAAAGGCCGTGGTATGTGCTATCCTGTCTGTGGGATGGTGCATATAAAAGATCCCTTGCTGCTAATAGGAAAGAGTAGCCCATGAAGTGGTGACAGCGGGTTTCCTCTCTCAATATCTGTGTGGTCCTTAACCATGCCATATAACCGTAAATGAAATGTGCTGAGTGTGTTGTTAAATAAAACATTTCTTTCTTTCTTTTTTTTAATTCTTGATTATATCGACCAAATACCACAGGTACACATACAGTGTTAAAACTAACTGATGTAGTTTTAAAAACTACTCATTAACTTGTAATATTACAGCCCTCCGGTGGTTGTCGGAGAGGGAAACATTTCATGCGTCGATCAGTCAATTAATCAAGATTTATAACACAGGAGAACTTACATGTGTACCTATAAATAAATTACGGTATGCAGAATAAAGTTAAATCATTGGCAGCCATCCACAGATATTTCGAGAATAATACTGAAGCCTCAAACAGATTGAGATTATTTTTTAAAGGGACATTCCTGAGTTTGCTGCAATGTTTAAGATGTTATCGACTAAAAAATACTTTTATACGGTTGTAATTACATATCAAATATATTTTTCTGAATAAAATATTAGTGGTTGTATAGTACATGTGTTTCTAATCGTTCTAATATTTGTAATAGGTTAAATTTCATTTTAGTTCCTAAAATATTATTTGTTTTGTACGTACGAAATCATGTGAAGACAAAATCCAGTTTGGGCTTCTGACAAATATTAAGACGACCAGAAACACATTGGATATACAGACACTGATATTCTAAACAAGAAAATATATTTACTATGGTATGTCATTTTAATCGTAGAAATATTTTATTAGTCGGAAACAGCTTACAGTGCAGCAAGCTCAGGAATGTCCCTTTAAACACTATTAGAGCTGTTTATGATAGCTAAAATCAAACATGACTTACATTTTGTTGTTTAGAATTATCCTTTTCTGTTCAACCTAAGTGCCTCGATCTAGCCTTCTGTATGGTCATCCTGGGTTTTTTAATAT
>JAECMU010059318.1:0-15667 GCA_016106625.1 Dracogyra subfuscus
TGATGCCCATGGTCTTTTTTCCTTTGTTTCTTCTTTCATTTTGTTTTGTTTTGTTTTTATGACATATATATATATACTAATTTTCATTAATTTTTATAAAATTAAAATTGGTTTTATTGCAAACGAAATCATGTCCTAATATTTGTCTACAACTTGCCAAATTGAGTTTTTTTTTTGTTTTTTTTTTTGTTGTAATGTTTTATAATTAGATAACTGTTAAATTGTTGGCTTATAGCATTACAGTACATCTTTACAGGCATCGAAATGAGAGTAGAATGTGGTAACCTGTGTAAAAAATACCATAACCTACGCTCCCGTTAACCTGTATGCTATGACACATTTGGCAAGTTTATAATTTTCTTTATTGCTATAAAATCCTGTAAGAGAAACAGATACTTTGTTGTGTATCTTATATTTGAATAACACAGTTGATTAGGGTGGTAGTGCTTTTATTTTTAATTATTTGTGGACAACAAAGTATTTTACATTCTTTACGTTTTTAACATGATGTAACCTGTTAATTCGAGCTATATATATATATATATATATATATATATATATATATATATATATATATATATATATATAATTGTATGACTATTAAATTCCGTAATTTTTTTAAACATACATTTTTTTAATTTTAGCTGTCAACATATTGTTAAACTATGGGTGGGGGATTTCTATTGGTGTAACCTGTTTCAGTTAGTATTTTAAAATTGACATCTTTGTTATGCATGAACTTCTCTAGTAACAGAAATTCTAAATTGAATTGTAGTTCATTTGAGTATAATATAATGTATTTATTAATATGTGAGAAATTGTGTGAATGTGTCATCGTGTTGTTTACTATCCAAACTATAAACCTTCAGGAATAAAGAATTTATTTTACTATGGTACATAAACAATAAATTAGACCTAAACTGGGCTAATTTTTTGAAAAATACAAAATGTTCTAATGAGTGTACATTGTTTTGGATCCTTATTTACTACTTTAAATATTCATAGTTAATATTTAGAAGTGGAAATTGAATACAAAAATGTACTTTTTTAATTTAGTTTTTTGTTAAAACATTGTGTTGGAAATTGCTAAATGTTATATGCTTAATCATGAAATCATCAACAGCTATTTTCAGGTAAAAAGTGGTTCATTTTTGTAATTTGAATATGGTAAATATCTATATATTTTTATATAATTAATTAATTCAATTTATATTGTGTGTAATTGGCTGTGAAGTGTTTATTAATATAGACCACCTATTCAGTTTACATTTTTTAAGAGTAATTTTTAAAATGAATTTTGAAAACATTAATTTTTTTTTATGCATTCAGATACATTATTTTTCTGATCATTTTAATGACATTTATATAGCATTTTTTAATCAGCCCTTTACACTGATTTTGTTTTTAAAATGCAAAAGTCATTTACCATATCATAATCATAAAGTTATGCCAATTTATTGTTTGTGCAGGAATGTTAAAAACATTATTTAATTCAATCAGTCATTCATTCATTTATCCATGCATTCAGTTATTAAATATTTTTAATCTTTGAATTATATAACTTTAATAATTGTATTGTTAACCTAAAATAATATTAATAAAAGATATAGCTAATAATATTCTTAATAAAAGATATAGCTGATAATATAATTTACCATTTATCAAATTAGTTGTAATATAACTTCATATTAAGTATGCAATTAACTCGAATTAATCATTTCGATTTGTCCAATATTGTTGGTAAATTCTAAAATGTTTACTCATTGGAAAAAAATAAAACATATTGATGTATTTTGTATGGTAATGTATCACAATAAAACACTTAATTTAAAAAAATGATT
Source organism: Dracogyra subfuscus (assembly GCA_016106625.1). NCBI lineage: Eukaryota > Metazoa > Mollusca > Gastropoda > Neomphalida > Peltospiridae > Dracogyra > Dracogyra subfuscus. The sequence goes on from JAECMU010059318.1 coordinate 1,842, forward strand.
ATTCACAATTACAGCAGTATGATATCTTTATAATTTGCTTTTTGTATATTATAATTATAATAATAAATGAATTACAATATGAATGATAAAGTAATAATATTTTAATGATAATGCATTTATTATTATTGGTATGATTTGGTTGTTAATGGTGTTACAACTGAACTGTCATATTTAGATACGTTTCAGGCCTCCCAGATATCCTTTGATTTCTTTCCCATTTTAAAAATCTGTCATCTGTTGAAGTTCTACAATAGAACATTTGTTTTAAAAATTTTGAGTATAATTGTAGTTAGAATATGTAATTTTTTTTTAAAGAAACGTTTTCCTATTGTAAACTGCAGTCCTCTTTATGTGGTCTGAATTTGGAATACAGTTATTGTTCAGCGATACAGTCTTGATCACTGTAAGTATTTTGTTGTTCATGTTACTAGTATATTAATTTGTCACAATGTTCTGTTGACTACAGGTTCTGGGAGGTCTGGCATTGTTGTGACTTTATTACAAGTTGCATAATCACATTTAAACTACATACCGGAATATGCTTTACTTTAAACAGTATTAAATATCAAAGTTAGACATTACATGTACATTGTATACCAGTAACAGCAGTGGCCATTTCTTAATTGAATATCATAGAAATCTGCACAAAGGTGTTTTCTCGTTACCAGTCTTAGTATTTTGGAGCCTGTGATTTGGTTGTTGAGGTCCTAAGAAAGCGAATTATGGAGACCTTGGAACTAATATGCTCTAAGAGGACACTAATGATGCTTATAACATCTATGAATTTTGCTGTTGTCTTCAGTGTACACTGTACATGTATTTGTGTATGTAATAACACTTGGTTTTTGTACTATATTTGTATAGTACAGTGTTTTATTACATACCTATTGAATAATACTATAGTGATAGACATTTTCAAACCATGTGATAAATTTATCTTATATCACACACAAATGTGTGATCTAGACTGGAACTTTTAAATTTGGATTTCAGTTTTTATTTTTACTGGAGTTAGTGCCTTTTTGTTACTTATGTCATATATGATTTACAAATTACGTCACATTGTATTTGAAACATTACACACAGTTGCCGCAAATGTGATTATTAATGTTAACTATGCAAATACAAGAGAGGTGTATTGATCATATATTTAAGAAAATGTAGTTATGATGCTAAATTAAGAAAAAAATGTTTTATTGAAAGAAGGTATGTACAAAAATACAGAACTTCACATGTTGTTTTTGTTTCCTATTTATTGCACTCGTTTATTTTGTGCAAAATAAACTTGTGCAATAAATATGAAGTGAAAGCAACATATGTGAAGTTTTGCATATGCACATATATTCTTATATTTGCCAGTGCTATTGTTATTGATACCATTTAATTTAATTTGCGCAACATACGTTTTATTTTACATGCCAATAATAACCAGAATGTAAGTTTGTGTTGAACATGTTTTATTTAGTCAACCTTTCTTTGGCTAAAGAACAAAGCTAAAACCCCATGCATACCCCCAAATACCCCCCCCCCCCCCAACAACCCACCCAACAACCCCACTTAACATATATAAGCAGCTAGTAATTAAAAAAAATATGCCAGTTTACCTTTTTAGCCCCCAGTGTTTATATAAATAAGTAATAACAAATTAGCATAATGGAATTCATATTCCTCCACTGTTATAATGTGAGTTATATATCTTAGCTATATATCTTCATTGGGTACTGTACAGCAATTGCTGAATTATATGGAATCACAAGTTTCGTTACGTTATCATCCAGCTTAGTGCTGACATTTTTAACATGCTTCTGGTTGATTATTTTTTAATATAAAATTTAAAAACTTAAACAAAGATGTAATGAATACAACTCAAAATATTATTTTGTGATATTCTGAATTTGATAAAAAAAATAAATTGTTTGGTCATTTAAGGTCAATTAACAGCTATAATGTGTATTATCAAAGCATCCTGTAAGGTGAACAATGTAGAGTTCTACCTTTTCTAAGGAATAAATCTGAATGACAAAACCGTATTCCCAGATCAAAATTATATCTTAACACAAAGCAGAATCGAAAGAACGCTGAACAAAATAATGATTTCTCTCATGTTCCATGATCAGGTGTTTGTCCTTAGGAAGACTGCCACTCTCCTAGAAGATCCATAAAAATATATTTCATCCCTCCCAAATGCCTGCAGGAGGACTGCCACACCCAAAACTCTTAGAAAACACAAATTTGCACAGGATAGAATTCAGTGTAATATATACAGCTGTGAATCACTTTAAAAACAATATTAATATCAAGTGTTCATGACACATAACGATATCCTGCTGTACAATTGGCATCCGTTGTGAGCACATCTTATAGCCATCAAGATGTTCAAACTGGCTTTAAAATAATAATACTAGTGCATACGTACATTCCTGATATGTTTAGAGTCATATTTGAAAATAATGAATATTTTTAAAATTACTTTTTGAAAAGTTTATATTTTGTAATATGGTGACGACTGGTTGAATTGATCTGCTGGAATGATCCAGTTAATCTGTACAAAATAGAGAGGGTTTTTTTGCTGTTTAGATTTATTTTATTAATTTGACGAAAACACATGTTTTAGTGTTTTCTTTTAGCTTTGAATAAGTCATATTTTTGTTAGTCTATATGTGAATAAAAATAGATCGGTTTAGTTAACAGTTAACATAAAAAGTGAAGAAAAAGACACATTTATAAATTGGCAATAAATGTTATTAACATTTTGCTAGCATTAAAAATATAATAACAATACAACGCTGATAAAAATGGAATAGGACAGGGAACATTTTATTTTCAAAACCTTGATTAGTGATATTTCTAGTCAACTGAAACTTTATTAGCAACTATTGTTAAATGCTTTAAAATAGTGTAGCAATCTCTGTAACTTGTGTAGCGATCTGTGATGTGATACTGATCGAAATGTTCCCTGTTGGGTTATAAAAAAGTATTAATGCAGAAGTATTATTCTACATTTAATTCATAATTGTGTTTAGTTTTATAGTATATTTAATATAACTTATAAGGTGAAATAACATAGCTGGTAAGTAAGATAGTAGTAGTAGCCCTAAATTCCAAGTTATTTTACTACATTATTCACAATTGTAGTGATAAATGCTTGATTTCAAAGCACATTTTTGATTGTAGTGGATGTCTGGAAATGTTCATTGCGACATACACACAAATAAATGTATAACACTAGAGCTATTAAGAAATAGATTATTGCATTTAAGATATTGGTTTTATGATGTAAAGTTTGGATTTGGTGTTGATTGTCATCAAAAGTCCAACCTGAACATGAAAGAACAAATATTTTAAAGCTGTAACACCTGTTTAACAAGCAGTTATAACAATTGTAAAAATTGAAAAATAAATCTGATCACAAAAAATCACACAATCCAGTAGCAGATGATTAATAAATCTAAGTGATCTAGTTGTGTCGTTAAACAAAGCAAACTTTACTTTATCTTCCGTCATTGACCCGATATCAAAGAGGTTTATCTAGTAATTATAGTTATCCAGGAGATATACATGTAATTGATGCGATTAATGTTGATTTGTCTTTTCCATTGTCACACAATATTATGGTTATTTCACAGTTTTACAGTTACAGTTACAGTTGATGGGAGTGGGGGAGAGCTCATCTTTTTAAAGTCAAAAGTTGAGATTTATGTAGCAACATCATCAGCCTTTACCCCAATATTATGTTTTCGTCTTCAGCTTCATTTGTCACAATCTGTAGGTCCTAGGTAAATAAAATATGGTTTATGGTTGTATCTATCAATGTTTATCTCAATGCATGTTAAAAAAAAATCTTATTTATTACAATTTCTTTCTTTTTTCAAATACCAAGACGAGGCACTAGATCGAGGTTTATGGAATCAACCACTATTTTACCAACTGCCCATTTGACTGCATTGTGCAGATACACGGCGATGAAGTATTAAGGTTTTGTTGTTCAAGTTAATCATGAAGTTTACATAATAAATTATTTCTATTATAAAATTCCAATTTTAAATTTATTAAAATGGTGTTTTTTTAACATGCATTGACATTAACATCTGTGATAGCATGTATGGGTAATATATGTCCGTAGAATTCCTGTATGACAATGATCATACTTAATATACCATAATTATGTATCAAAATTATATAAACTTGTCATTACTAATAATACGTGTTAGTCCCCTACTGGTCCAACTGGATGGGACTATAGGTTTTTTGTCCATTGTTCTGCCAATCCGTTTGTCACTCAGTTTTCCAGATTTTTTTTTTTCCCCATGCCTCAAGATATTGAGCTGAAATTTTGTGGTTTGCTTTATGGTATACCGTAGTTACAGAATAAGTTTGACTTCCATGTAGTGTGGCCCATGTTTCACAGAGTTGAACTAAGGAATTAAAAAACATTGTTGGGCCTGGTTGGGGACATGTATTGCTTTAGCAGTACTCTTAACAGTGCTTGTTTTCTAAACTCTGTTTATGATGGATGAATATTTTACATTATTTATATAGTATAAAACGTTTATAGTAGGTCATATTAGATTGTGGTTTTATAACAATTACTATTAAAGTCTTTGATTTATCACCACCTATAGTTTATATGTATTAAAACAATTTATTGGGAGTTAACATCGTGTACAAAACATTTTTATTTCAGGCAACCAAAAGTACATACTTGATAAAGCTTCACAATACATTTTAAATTGTTATTTGTGACAGCAGGTTAATCAAAATTTGAAGTTAAAATTTAAGTGTTTCTTTTTTCCCCTCTTACTTTGTGGACTAGTTGACCAGGGGGTTAAAACCAATAAAAACATTCTGTAATCATATTTGTTTCAAAGTTTCAATATTGTTGGCAATATTAATCACATATAAAAATTATATAAAAAAACAAACAAATTAATTAGGTGATACTTAATGCATTCCTACCAACCAAACTATCAGCACTAAAGGATTGGATGGAAGAATTACAATCAGTTTGCCATACAGGTAAGTCTGGTTTAATTATACATTCCACGAGAATGTTCAGAGCAGAGTAGTGACACAAAGGTAAATTGTGGTTTGCTAGGATTTTATATCTAAATTTTTCAAATTGATAATCATGAGTTAGAATAATGTGTAATGTGGTTTTCATATGCATACACACATCACCTAGATGTGTACTGTTTTTCAATTTCAAGATATGTTATTTAGAACATCACAGAAATATGTATAATTATATATTTTAAATTTTAACTTAAAATGTTATTCAGAGAATTCGTCTGGAATGTTATTTCTTATTGTATGTCATCTGAAAGTGAAATAATAATAATTATTGACTATTGAACTCAAAATGCTTTTTATGATGTTTAATTTTAAGTTTGCATTTTGAATTACATTTTTTTGTTTACAGCTTATAACATCCAATAGATTTATTGCAGTATAATGATACGTAAATGTGGTTTTTTTTGGGGTTTTTTTTGGGTTTTTAAAATATTTTATTCCCCATTATATAGAATAATACATTTTAAATTCAGTTTACAACATTTTATTTAGTACACCTAAATGTTCTGCACATAAAATACCCAAAATATGCTCCTTTTTTTCTTCTTTTTATCTCTATGGCATATTTGTTATACTACAGATTACTTTGTTTAGGAATATTGTTTTTGCCAAACGTTTACATACGTCTCCAACTTTACATGTAATTTTATTAAAGTAGTCTGGCTGGATAAGTTTGGGAGTTTCATATAAGTGCGCTGTAAGGCTTAATAATGTTATTTGTATATGATGCTGTTGCAATTAGTGTTTTAAATAAGGTTAAATAATAATGTTAATGTTAAAATTAATGTTGCCTTTCTTTCAAACATGTTATTGAAAAGAGAGAAACACATTTGGTTTGATTACTCCTGCTGTTAAAAAGAAGAAACCTTTTTTTTTTTTTTTTTTTTTTTTGTAAAATGTAAAAAGAAGAAAAATTTATTTTTTGTGTAAAATGTTGTAAACAAAACAATTCGGCCTTTTATTTAACATAATATTGGATGAGAATTCACAAGAGTTATTTATGTTGTATAGATTTAGAGGGATCAGTCTCTCAAAAATAAGTATTTCACAAGTGTACACAATATATTTTTGATGTCAGTTTTATTTATCCCATCCTTACTATTTGTTTGTATACCTTGGTTTTGTTAATTACGCAGTTTTAAAATTATTTGCTTCCACTTTGTTATTCTAATTATATTTATGTACTAATCTTCCCATTTTCTTCCAGATTAATACACATTTTTCTTTCAGAAACCATTAGATGGCTTGCTGATATTACTCTTAAGCGTCCAACCAAATTGGTGTATAAGAGATAATTTGTTCCCATTGGTGACGTTATGCTGCTTTATGCAAAACAGCATAACGGGTTATTTACTCTGTGGTTTGAGTATGCAGACCGAGGCCATGTCCATTATTGTCAGAATTTGATGTAATATTTTAAATAAATTTAACTTATGTGCTATTATTTTATCAAGAATACAATTTTAAAATGTTAATGTTTGCGCACAGATGTTAATACGGACCTACCAATTGACCCCCTCCTCCTAAAAAAAAAAAAGAAAAAAAAGAAAAAAAAAGGAGGACGACAAAAAAAGGAGAGAAAAAGACAACAGAAGTAATTTTGAGATCGAACCGTATCAAGCATACAATATTTAGTGTAATGACATTGCATTAAAGCGAATATTTATTGTAAGCATTTATAATAGATGAGGTTAATTACCAACCTCTATGCATCACTTTAATTTGTTTGCTGTAATCTCTAGGCATGGTCATATAAAGACGTGTTAGCCTTGGTTCGCATCTCAGTACCTGTTCCCACCCAAAGCTAGATTTGATGATTCATTGGGTAGTGTAAGGTCACAAGAAAAACGTCTCTCTAATCGCCAACTAACGAATAACCAATTGTCCTAGACATACAGCCGTTATTGCCGGTGTGTTTGTCCAATACTGTGTACTAGAACCTTACTTGGATATAAGCACTAAAATAAATGAACATGTGCAAGCTCGCTTCCCATCAGTCGACGAAAATATATGTCGACAAGACTTGCAAGTTGGTTTTGAGACGGAAGTTCGTTAAATCTGTTGTGTTTTTGTTTTTAGTGAACTATGTAAAAAGGAGTGCAGGCAAAATTGCAGCTATAAAACTACTGATATTTGCCAACTCTTTGGTCAGATCCATTTGTTGGATCACAGCACCATTGAAATGTACATGCTATTTGAAAAGTTCTTATCAATTGTACTATTGAAAAACAAAGAACAAATTTAAAGGTAATCTCACAAATGTTGATCTAAAAATTGTCCCAGCAAAATAGTTTTCATTAATCATTAACTGTTCACGTTATTTTATTTTATTTATATATTTATTGGTTTTGACGTTGACCTTAACTTACAACATTTTATTTGTATTTATATTATTGCTTACAGGATGATTTTAAGATAATTGAACTATTTGATTGTACGTCAACCCGTTCTGTATTGTCAATTTGAACAACTTTGATAATCATATTAGCTTCTGTCTGTGAGTAAATACGACATATAGGTGCTTGCGTGCATGTGTGTACCAGATGATCAGTTGTATAGCCAAACGATTGTGGACAAAGGCTTAGCTAATGGAACTGACTATGGGTACCTTTGTATAGTTCTTTATAGCAGTGTGTGTTTGCCCTTTCTTAAATATACCTTTTGTGTTGCATGAATCAATATCGTTTAAATTTAGCGATACACAAGTATGTGTGTACATGTTTAAATTTGGAAGATTATAATACTGTTAAATATAAATCTATTTTAAGAAAAAGGAATAGAAATTACCATCGTAATGTATTCCTACTTCAAGTTCCATGTATGGTTGTATCATGTGGATAGAACTTGCGTTCCAAAACCCTCTGCTCACCACTGACAAAAATAGTACCAGTGGCATTGTTATATAGTAATGAACTGTCTTCAATTGATTTTAATGTCATGATAATCCACTTCAATACACACGCACGCAAGCACGCGCACACACACACACACTGACTGACGTCCTAAAGAAACTACAAGGCTTGAAATTGTATTGTAGAAAACCGATAAACAGTACTGTGGCATATGAAAGTATGCTTTATTTGAAGTTTATAAAATCTTGATACACGCATTGTTTTTGTAAGGTGATTTCTAAATTGTTACTTTTCGATTAATAACAAAATGTACCAAATTTTATGTATAAAAAGTTTCTTTTGGACATCGGCATACAAACCAATTTACGTAAATCATATGTAAGTTATAACCAGACGAATTCAGGTAACCCATTTTGTTTTTGTTTAACACTCGTTTCATTTCTGTCTAACCCATTATGACTATGTAAATGATATTCAAATAATGGGTTACCAGAACCAGATTTGAGCGAACGAAATATCGTTACCGCAAAGGTCCAAATATTGCAATATGTATAATTGTGTTATGAGCGGGCAGCATGGCCCAGTGGTAGAGTGCCCGCCTGATGCGCGGTCGGTCTAGGATCGATCCCCGTCAGCTGACCACTGGGTTTTTTTCTCGACATAACCATATGTCCGACGCCGATATAACCGTAATTAAAATGTGTTGAGTGCGTCGTTAAACAAACCACCAAAAAAAAATATAAAAAAAATTGTGTTATGACTAAATTCTGTGTGGATTCTTGCCTTGTACAAAAATGGAATTGTACTGTGCTTTTATCCAGTTAAAGTACATTCAGTTTGCTCTTGGAAAACCTCATTCAATGTCGAGTGAACTAACTTGGGCTGAATTGATGGGCTTCAGGAAATGTGTGAAAATACATCGCGCCACATCACATAATCTACTAAACTTAATTGAAAACGCACCACCCAATTACCCGATGTTATTGCTATCGCATGAGGGAGTTTGCTGTAAAACACAGTAACCGTGACCCTTATATACATGGTTTTGTTTTGTTAACGGAATACATCCAGTTACACAAAATCCGCTAAATGTATTATGTCTTCTTATTACATTCTGTTTACACAACTACAGTTGTGACTGTTACATTTTCAATGGAATTAAGTATTATTGTATGCTAGACCGATTGCGGTTGGATTGAAGTGTTTTCTGAACCTTTGTTTAAAGACATTTACTTGGTTCTGTTTTGTATATGTTGTTTGTTTCTTGCAGGGTTTCTGCCCGACAGTAAAATAGACATGACGCCATACCCAAATGTTTTGGCAGATTTTATTTTTTAGTTTACCTTTTGACAAAATTAATTACTCTTGTCATTACTATATGATTTGCTTAACCCTAACCTTAAACCTAACTCATTTTCTTTCTAGAGGAGACGCCCCATACCCCCCTCTCAACTGCAGTTGCATTGTTAATATTCAATTTCAAAGTGCCATACCCAAAAATGTCTTTCTGGCAGAAACACTGTCTTGTCATACGGTCTTTTGTATCAAGTATTGACACAAAAGCAACGCCAAAACAATCCTATGGACACGTGAAACGTGCTGCCCAACCTCCCTGTTAGTGATTTGATAATCTGAAGATTTGCGTGACTGGATGATTGAAGTACTATACTGTCGTACAAAAAAATAATAATGATTTAGTCTGTACGTTTTGTTAAAATCGTTCGATATTACAACAAATTATTTATTTGGTTTGCTGAAATAGAAATGACAACAGATCATCGTCTTCCTAGGTTGCTCTTTCGTAAACTATGATAATTTACTTGTGTTGATAATCAAAAATAATAGTTAAAAACAATATGTGACACGGTGTGTGTGTGTGTGTGTGTGTGTGTGTGCGCGTGTGCGCGCGTGTGTTGTGGTTTTGGTGTTTGCCTTTGTGGACATTGTATCATTCTGTGCATGAAAATGTTGGTGTCAGGATTCAAATCGACTTGCATTTATATGCCATTATCTTAAGTATATGCTTAAGTATATAATTATGACATCCAGAAGATTCGTACAAAAGTACATGTATTTATTTATTTACACAGGAATATGAGTTTTCAGCTTTTATTACATGTTAAAAGTTATTTAAGTCTGCGGCAGATCTCAAAAGCTGAAACAGGTTTTAGCTTCTGTAATCTATTTGATGGAAACATGGTAATAAACTGGATCTGAACACTGAGATGAACGGAGCACCTGAAAAATTGCCTTTATTTATAAAGTATTCAACGTTTTGAAAATAATGTTTATATATTTTGTTATTGTCTTATGACATCATTATTGAATGGACTAGTAATTGTGCTACACAACGTCACATCGATACGATTGGATACCCAATATCTGCTGCTCGCCAGTCCCTGATGATCTGCAGACTGCTTACTGACTTGGAAATATTAGTTTTCTCAAGTTCTATTGGTAATAAAGGCGATTTGCAGATAACTTGGCCAGGATGGAAGACGAAGAGAAATTACCGACTGCTGGTTGAAGATTGCCTTTCAGTTCAGTTTTACAGACAAAACCATACACATATTGGTCCAAAACCAATGTATTATTATTATTAAAACTAAAGTATCAGTCAAAATCATACACAACCATGTTTTTGCATATTACATATGATTTATGGAAATCCGTGGAATGAAAAATTAAAAAGTGTATTAGCGCTATATACAAATATCGGTCATAATAAACACCAAAAAGTTGTCTTTTTTAGTGAAAAACTCGTTGATAATGTAAGATCCACACACACACACACCATTTATTTACAGACACTTTGAAATAGACTACTACAGCCATTATCATTACACATGACGGGTATGCCAACAATCGCTAGTTGAAAATATAGTCAATTGAAATCTATTTCATATGGTCTGTTTCAGACTTTGATGATGTTTTTTTGTGTGTGAAATTTGTAATGTTCTATAAAAGGCAACACGTCAATGCATATTACGCCAGTTATTTGCATATAGTAGCTGTTATAATGCTAATAGGTTTCAGGTTACATTTCGGTGATTTTCATGAATAATTTGTAATATTAGTAAGTTTAAAAAAAACCATGGTGGCGTATTATTTTGATCAGGACTAGTAACATTCGTTTAAGCAATTAAGGGAAGCATCCATAAATTACGTACGACCACACGGGAAGGAGTGGAACATCCGGGTTAAATAGTGTAAAGGTAGATTGGGCTAGAGATGTTGTGTTGGGTCTATGACACTACGTATACATACGTTACCCAAAATGTACACGGCACAGCTGCAGAATTGGGATTAAAAAATCACTCATGTGCGTTTCGTAATCTCTGGTAACGCTGACAATCAATTAATCTTGTATGTCTTGAATTCTGTACAGTGTACACAATTCAAACTTCATTGTCGAATGTACTTCATTGCGGGTTGCTGTAGGCAATTTACGTGGGGCGTATGGACACAAGTTTTACATGCGTTTTTGTGGGTAATATATTTTTGTAATTTATGGATAGTCCCTCTTGTGGTCCTTATCAAAATTGGTAATGTTTAGATGAAAGATTTAAATACTAGTAGTTTAAATACTCTATTACTTGGTTTACTGAAAATCGGGAATGTTGTTAGGGAAAGACTAGCTTATGGCCCAAGAAACTATTAAGGGGCGGGACATAATTCAGTGGTACATCGCTTGCCTGATTCCTGATCGATCTAGGATTGTTTCCCGTCGTGGAGCCCATTGGGCCATTTCTAGCTCCAGCCAGTGCACCACGACTGGTATATCAAAGGCCGAGATATGTGCTGTCATATCTATGGAATGGTGCATATAAAAGATCCCATGCTGCTAATCGAAAAAAATAGCCTACGAAATGGCGACAGCGAGTTTCCTCCCACAATGTGTGTGGTCATTAACCATATGTCCGACGTCAGATAACCGTAAATAACATGTAATGAGTGTGTCATTAAATAAAACCTATTCTTCCTTCGATTAATATTAGTCTTCAGAAGTAGTATTTATTAGGTACTTAAAACAGAAATTCTAATTTTTAAAATTAACGTAAAAATGTAACCTGTATCATAAACGAACAATTGCCAGTCTTGATAGTGGACCACATACAATGTGCTACCATATGTTAAAGTTTATAAAGACTTGATTAAAGTTAAAGTTTGAGCAGAATTTACAAAACCTTTTTGTGTTACCTGTGTGTAATTACTGATACATACATTTACAGTCCTTAATACCTGCGTGTAAGAAAATTTGTCTTTATAATTTCGGCTCAGTTTTTTTTTTTTTTTTAATGACGCAATAAAAGCACTTAATTTATTAAAACGGGCAATTCTGACAGTCCTAGAGGAAAGCGGTATCTTTTCCCATTAGTTTAAATGCACTTTCCCACGGACAGGTCTACATACCACGAATTTTGATATAGCAGTAGCACGGAACTAGTTGAGACTGAAAAAATAAAATGAAATAAAATTCTACACAACGACCTTCGACATACCAGTCGTGGAGTACTACATGGGGTGGGCATGACTAGTGTCCTGCTAGTAAGCGACATAACGTCCCCGAGCGCTTCGATTTTTTTGTAGAATGGCATTTTAGTTTACAACATTCTGGGTTTCCCCAGACACGACTCTGTTGTCTGCATCGTTTTAGAACTCTATACAGACACTGATCGTAGGATCTAGACCCATATGTTTATGTCATCTGGTTTTTGGATTTTTAAATAAGTATTTATTTTATTATTATTTTTTTTTACGTTTTTATTTATTAACTAGTCTTTTGAGTTTGTTCAAATAAAGAAGACTTTTAAACAACTGTTGTTTTGTTTTGTTATCTGTAGACAAGGATGGATGTGAGAATGTCGGAACCTACTTAAATCAGTCACTCGGATAGACTTCACTTTATATAACATTTTATATACATGCATGCATTTTAAATCTGCTTTTATGCAGTGTTGTGCTGTTTTGATCATGTTTATAAATGAGAAGAACCATTACTGCCAATAAAGTTGACATCATCTACTAGCTGAAAACAATGCTGAGGGATTGAATGGAAGTAAAGTTTTAAGCTACATTCATCCTTCACCGCCGTAAACTTGTGCAGTCGACTCGCTCAAACCTGATCATGTTCATACCAAACCTAGCAAGATATTCAAGATGGCGTTATCTAAGGAACCGTTTTTATAGATCCAATAAAAACGACACTAGCATCATCAAAAAGGACAGATTGTATGCTTCTCAATATCTACCGGTCGTGGTTGGGCCATCTGTCTACAGGCTGGTAGGTACTGGGCTCGGATCCCAGTCAAGGCATGGGATTTTAAATCCAAATACCGACTCTAAACCCTGAGTGAGTGCTCCGCAAGACTCGATGGGTAGGTGTAAACCACTTGCACCGACCAATGATCCATAACTGGTTCAACAAAGGCCATGGTTTGTGCTATCCTGCCTGTGGGAAGCGCAAATAAAAGATCCCTTGCTGTTAAATCGACATAAGAGTAGCCCATGAAGTGGCGACAGCGGGTATCCTCTCAAAATCTGTGGTCCTTAAGGGGTCATCCATTTAGTACGTACGCACAATTTTCCGATTTTTTGCACCCCCTCCGTACGCATGCGTACGCCAGTGCCCATACTCCCCCCCTTGCGTACATGCGCAAAAGATCGTCCGTCAGTACCAATAAATGTAGACAATGCCACCGTCGATGTCATCATGGTATACTATAATTAATGAATACTGCTCATTGTACAAATGTATTAAACAACGCTTGACGACGAATAAAATGTTTCTAAATGTATTATAAACCAGAACGTCTGCTCGGTTTTAATTACAAAAAAATTAACCTAAAAGTCGGAACTTAGTACCAGTAGGTACAACTTTTTGGGGCACATGACAACAAAATA
>JAECMU010059320.1:2298-16854 GCA_016106625.1 Dracogyra subfuscus
TACTACTACTACTACTACTACTACTACTATTATTACTACTACTACTACTACTACTACTACTACTACTACTACTACTACTACAACTACTATTCAACTTTAACTCACACACCACTTTCAACATCAGAAGTTATATGATTGGTGGGGCGGGACGTATCACAGTGGTAAAGCGCTCGCTTGATGTGCGGTCGGTTTACGATCGATCCCCGTCGCTGGCCTACAACTGGTGTAACAAAAGCCGTGGTATATACTATCGACAGCGGGTTTCCTATCTCTATATCTGGGTGATCTTTAACCATATGCCTGACCCCATATAACCGTAAATAAAATGTGTTGAGTACGTCATTAAATAAAACAAATCCTTCAATTTCCTTATATGATTGGTAATCATGGTATTCATGTGAACAATGGTCATAGACCTTAAATAGTATAATAATAATAATAATAATAATAATAATAATAATAATAATAATAATAATAATAATAATAATAATAATAATCATAATCATAACAATCATAATATAAAATATTCTAATCAGACTAATGAGTCAATGACAATAAATGCCCGCAATGTCTTTGGTTGTTGTTATTTTGTACACAATATACTAAAAATGGAATTTTCACGCACTTTGAATGATTTATAAGTGAACTCACTAATATAAAAATACTATTTGTGAAAATTTCGAGGTAAAACATTCTATTGTATTCTCTCTCTCTACTATGATGACTAGTTTTATGGTGACATGTGCATTGTTCTGATTTCAATATTAGATAATAATTGTATCGGCTCGTTGGTCTAGGGGTATGATTCTCGCTTTGGGTGCGAGAGGTCCCGGGTTCGAATCCCGGACGAACCCAATATTTTTTAGCTTTTTATTTCTTAGTATTTATTATGTAATTAGTCTATTACAAGGAGAAAAGAAAGAAAGAAATGTTTTATTTAATGACGCACTCAACACATTTTATTTACGGTTATATGGCGTCAGACATATGGTTAAGGACCACACAGATATTGAGAGAGGAAACCCGCTGTCGCCAATGCATGGGCTACTCTTTCCGATTAGCAGCAAGGGATCTTTTATATGTACCATCCCACAGACAGGATAGCACATACCACGGCCTTTGATATACCAGTCGTGGTGCACTGGCTGTGACGGAATGAAGAAAAGTTTATTTAACGACGTACTGAACGAAAAATGTATATACGGAGGTAAAATGGAATCGCACTGCTACAAACATTAGGATGGCAAAAACAAATCAGCTATACAGAAAGTTTAAACAAATATTGTAAACAATAAACTGTATTCAGTATGTAAATGGAGTTATTAAACAATGTTTATTTGAAAATAACATTATGATATAATGGTTTCATACTTAGGATGATCCCTTTAAAGACCACACAGATACAGTTAAGCAAAATGTTGTGTTGTTTAACGACACCAATAGAGCACATTGCTTCATTAATCATCAGCTATAGGATGTCAAACATTGTTAATTATGACTCTTAATCATGATATAGTTTCTAGTGTAGCAAAGGATCTTTTATATGTACTTTCCCACATACAGGAAAGCACATACCACGACTTTTGACCATTTGTGGTGCACTGGTTGGAACGAGAAAAATCATATCAGTTGAATGGATCCACCGAGATGGTTCGATCCTACGACACAAGCACCTCAAGCGAGCACTCAACCGACTGAGCTAAATCCTGCCCCACCACAGACAGGATAGTAAACACCACAACGTTTGTTACATCAGTGCTGGAGTACTTGGTGGAACGAGAAATAGCCCAATGGGCCACCGACGGGGATCGACCCAGTGGGCTACGTTTCGACCCGTAGTCTATTAGAATGCATACAGCATAGGGTTGGATTTGACTCAGTCAGTAAGGCGCTTGTAAATCCATCGTACGATTGAACCACCATAGTGGACTCATTCTCCGACTGTGTCCACCCCACACCCATCGTCCGAATCAGTGTACCACGACTGATATATCAAAGACTGTGGTATATGCTGTTCTATGCTGTCCTGCCTATGGGGATGTGCATTGTTTTATTTCCATTATTATATACAATCCCTTGCTAATTGAAAATTAGGGTTTTCTCTAAGACTACTAGCCAAAAATTACCCAAAATGTTCGACATCCAATAGCCGATGATAATCAATGTGCTCTAGTAGTGTCGTTAAACAAAACAAAACTTAACTCTTACAATGACTACATTTTAATAAGAGGAAGCGGACTCGTAATCACGTAAACTGATCACGTCACGGGTCAGATTAAGTGTAATGAGTACCATTGTGGATGGAAGGACAGACAGCTAGAGTCCATTCCAGCTGAGTGGTCCAGTATGGCGACCGTCACCTCTCGACATTTGCCACAGCTACTGAGCGCGCTGGCCGACCACTCCGCGGACAGATGTGTCTAAATAACATGCACGAGGAATAGATTCCAACACAATCAGTCTATTTGAATGTCATAAACCCGTCTCTCGAGGACCTCTTCACAATATATCAATGTAAATTATATTTGAGACCGCCGTCTCTCCCAGCGATCAGGCTTGAATTATGGCATGGCGCTTCTCTGTGTCCCAATTACCCCGTGTCTGCGGCGAGCACTGGGCTACGCCATCATGGTTCTCAGGTGCCCAACTTCCAGTAATGCCTCATAACTATCTTAAGCTTTGCATTCTTCAATTGATTTGATTTATATTCGTTTTTGATTCATTCAAACTTCTGTCTAATTGCACAAACAAATTCGATTTTTCGAGCGCGGCGAGAAAAGCAGGACCCATCGGGCAGGAATAATTCGTTTAGCAGAGTCAAGTGCTTGGGCGCACGTTTACATAACGCAATTTTCCAGCAAGACGGCCAGTTTCTTCTGTATCTCTTTGTCGCATGGGCAGCCGTTAGAATCCGGCCAACCGGTACAAATACTGTTAATTCGAATAGTTGAACGGGCTGTGGTCAGAAATTGATAAAAGCGCTTCTGTCTTAAGGAAAAAAAAAGCAATAAACGAACTTTCAGCCGGGAAGAATGAGCAAGTGCGAGTGCTGAACCAAAAAGATTTAGCGACCTAAAAGAGAAAAACACTTTTTAATGTAAATTACTAAAAGCGGCTTGCTTCGCAGTTGAGAATCCTTTTTAAATCCCACAGGGCGACAGAAATGTCGACGGTAGGCGCATTCACTCCGCGAACCGGAGCGTGAAACGTCGGAGAAAGGAACGGCAATTGCAAACCAAAGAGCGGAGACGGCAACGGCCGCCGTTTTGCGATAATCTTTTTTGCTCGAAATCACGTCTTCCGCAGATTTTATCTTTTTGCTGTGAGCGAGGTTCGGTGGCGACAAAAAGGGTAATGGCACACTGTCTGAATAAACCGCTTCTCAGTGGGTTGTGGCATAACGCTGGGTTTGCTACGTTGCTACAATACATTACTCGCGCAACGGCAACCAGCCATGGAATCCAGTTGATTATTTGTCGCGTGGGACCGTGAAAGATATTCTTTTGTATTCGGGAACTCATCACTTTATATTAAACTCGTCAACACTGGTGGAAAAAAACAAACCAAGCAGTGTGTAACGTTCTTTCTGGAAAACAGACCAAACATACTTCATACATCTTATTGTGATGGATAAAATACAGTGAATATGTTTGTGACAAATAACTATTGAAGTTTCGGACGTGAGATTCCTTTGACGGCGAGCGTTAGTGCTTGAAACGATCTTGAGGGTCAGATAAGGATGCATTTTAACACACCAAGGTGGCTGTTGTGCTATAATAACGTATAATTGTTATCATGTAGCACACAAGTAAAGTAGCTATTTAAACGACGTGTTAAGATCGCAATCAAATATGACAATGTTATGAAATGCTCCTGCCGTAAAATAATCTCTCATGCACTGGTAACAAAAGACTGGAGCCAAGACAAAAGAAGAACAGAAAAAAACCTACCTAAATGAAAGAAAGAAAGACATGTGTTATTTAACAACGCACTAAACACATTTTGTTTACGGTTATATGGTGTCAGACATATTGTTACGGCCCACACAGATAGAGAGAGGAAACCCACTGTCGCCACTTCATGGGCTACTCTTTTTGATTAGCAGCAAGGGTTCTTTTATATGCACCATACCACAGATAGGGCAGTACATACTACAGCCTTTGATATACCAGTCGTGGTGCACTGGCTAGAACGAGAAATAGCCCAATGGTCCCACTGACGGGGATCGATCCCAGAGCACTCAACCACTGGCTGTTTGTTTTAGTCACCGTAACGTACCCCTCCCCTAACACTCCTTTCCCGTTCTTCTTCCTTCTATTAAACATTACAGTGTATGTTCACCGGTAATGCTAACAGGGAAGTAAGTAAATCTCTGATCGATAATCAGTTTCCACTAACCGATCGATATATCGATTAATAATCGACTACATAGATATATATTGTGTGTCTGGGAACATACGTCTGTTTCGAATCTCGTCAGTATAAGCTTTGTGTGTTTAGTGTTTGTATATATATGAGTCTTTTGTGTTGGTATGTTTCTTAGTCTCCAAGTTTACCACAAATTCAGTTGCAATTCATTTATTGCTGACCCACTAACTAGTACGTTGTCTTCGAACAGTTTTGCTTTTAACAGTACTAGTCTTGACTACGGTTAATGGGGCATTAAGTTTTGTGTACTTAGTATGTCCCAGTTTGCCGTGAGGACTTTTAGATTCGAATTCCGCTGTGCGATTTTATTATACCGAATAGGCTACTTTAGTGGCGGTTTTTGTTTTTCATAAAAGAACGCTATGAATTAAATGTAAAGACATTTTATAAGTTTTAATCTTTTATTGAACAGAATAACCAAACTATATATATATATATATATGCTATTTCCACTTCTTAAAACAAAACAAAAAAGAAACGTAAACTGCAAAATAGTAGTAAATACACTGGTACTCAATAATTGCTAACATCCATGGGACTAACGGAAAGAAAAAAGAAATCTTTTATTTAACGACACACTCAACACATTAACGGTTATATAGCGTCGGATATATGGTTAAGGACCACACATATATTGGGAGAGGAAACCTGCTGTCCCCACTTAATGGAATACTCTTTTCGATTAAGCGGGCAGCATAGCCCAGTGGTACAGTGCCCGCCTGATGCGCGGTCGGTCTAGGATCTATCCCCGTCAGCTAACCACTGGGTTTTTTTCTCGACATAACCATATGTCCGACGCCGATATAACCGTAATTAAAATGTGTTGAGTGCGTCGTTAAACAAAACAAACAAACAAACTTTTCGATTAGTAGCAAGAGCTCTTTTATATGCACCATCCAAAAGACAGGATAGCACATACCACGGCCATTGATATATCAGTCGTGGTGTACTTACTGGAGCGAGACATAGCACAATGGGTCCACCGACGGGGTTCGATCCCGACCCCGCATCAAGCGAACGCTTTACCACTTTTGGGACTGTGACGGAATATGCTTTATCTTTCGCCTGAAGCGAAGTCCATTGTGGTGTGGGCTAGCTCGGCAAACTAATACACACCAGATGCCAGGTGCAGCTTGATTACGTAATGCCACCCGGAGTTTTGTCTACGACCGTGGTTCAACATATATAAGATCTTATCTCTGATTACTCCTAGAGCTGGGCCACTCGGGTAGTAGCCTGCCCGATACAGAGAGATCTAATAGATGTACAGTTAGGAGAGATATTTGGATAATCGTGTTTTATTCAGTTACGGGTATTATAGGATCCCCGTGACAGGGACTAACGGATACGTTTGTTTTATAATAATCTGAACGACAAGGCAAGACAAGAACAGATATTTTATTCAGTCATGAAACTTACTCACGATCCTCAGTTTATACTTGGGTTTAACTCATGAAACCTGTACAAAAAATTTGTTTTGTTTAACGACACCACTAGAGCACACTGATTTATTAATCAACGGCTGTTGGATGTCAAACATTTGGTAATTTTTACATATAGTCTTAGAGAGGAAACCCGGTAAATTTTCCCATTAGTAGCAAGGTATTTTTTATATGCACCACCTCATAGGCAGTGTAGCACATACCACGGCATTTGATGTACCAGTCATTGTGCACTGGCTGTAACGGGAATTAGCTCAATGGGCCCAACGACGGGGATTGATTCCAGATCTACATCGCGTGAAATGAGTGCTTTACCACTGGGCTATGACCCGCCCCCTTAAACCTATACAAGATACTTTGTTTAAACTCGGATTAGCTCATCAGTGAACAAGATACATAGATTAAACTCACTAACTCACCACGAAACAGGTAAAAGATACTTCATTTTACCAGGTGTAACTCAGTCATGAAACGTGTACCAAATACTCATTTTAAATCTTTATGAATCAGATACAGAATATTTGGTTTAAACTTGGATTTTCTCATCATAAACCTCATACTCGTTTAACTTATGACAAAACTCGTACACGATTCTTAGTATACCCTTTATCAATTAAATACAAAAACAAATGCTTTAAACATGGTTTCGCTCATTCTGAAACATATACAAGATAATCGGTTTAAACGTGGTTTTACTCATCATGAAACTTGTACAAGATAATTGGTTTAAACATGGTTTCACTCATCTTGAAACTTGTACAAGGTAATCGCGTTAAACATGGTTTTACTCATCTTGAAACTTGTGCAAGATAATCGGTTTAAACATGGTTTCACTCATCGCGAAATTTGTGCAAGATAATCGGGTTAATCATGGTTTCACTCGTCGTATCTTGAAACTTGTGCAAGATAATCGGTTTAAACACGGTTTCACTCATCTTGAAACTTATGCAAGATAATCGGTTTAAACATGATTTCACTCATTCTGAAACTTATACAAGATAATTGGTTTAATCATGGTTTCACTCATCTTAACTTGAAACTTGTGCAAGATAATCGGTTTAAACATGGTTTCACTCATCTTGACACTTGTGCAAGATAATCGGTGTAAACATGGTTTCACTCATCTTGAAACTTGTGCAAGATAATCGGTTTAAACATGGTTTCACTCATTCTGAAACTTATACAGATACTCGGTGTAAACATGGTTTCACTCATCATGAAACTTATACAAGATAATTGGTTTAAACATGGTTTCACTCATCTTAAAACTTGTACAAGGTAATCGGTTTAAACATGGTTTCACTCATCTTGAAACATGAGCAAGATAATGGGTTTAAACATGGTTTCATCTATCTTGAAACGTGTGCAAGATAATCGGTTTAAACATGGTTTCATCTATCTTGAAACTTGTACTCAGGTTCTTCAAGTTCTTTATTGCATTAAGTTATAAAGCTTACAAGCGTATAATAAAAACAGCAAATTAAAAAAAAAAATCTTTACTACTGCCAGTTGTCACATATGTAATAACTGTGCCACTAGATGTAGAATATCATAGCATAAATAGGAGGACATCTCTTTAGTTTAAATTAAAATAAATCTGATTAATCAAGGACTATAGTTCTGTGACGCCACAGCCAGGGCTAGAAATTAAGAAATATTCCCGTTGAGCTGGGAGATTAGTAGCCTAGAAATGTTAATATTCCCCTTGCAAAATCATTAAAGCCGTTTGTAAAACCACTAACACTCCCTTACTCCTTATTAATTGATTAGGACCATGCAAGGCCTATACTGAGAAGAGAAAAGTTAGACCTTTTTCATTATGTCAGTTATGAATCTGCCAACCCTGTAAATCATGATACCAACCATGGGACATAACTATTCGCTTGGAAGTCGAGCATCATTTGAATGACAACCCCACCCCCTCTACCAACGAATTCCACTAGTCTTAAGCGGGAAGACGAGCTTTGGAATATCACAGAAATAAACAAAATGTAACGTGTACACCGCAGCACATTTTATAATAGGCGACAAAGATAGAGAAAGCAATTCCACCGATATACCAATCGTGGAACATAGATTGAATCAGGAAGCAATCGAATTGGATCTTCAAATGGAGTTGGGCTTCATCCCAGGATCTGTCAGCACTCACACCGGCTCTCACCACAAAGCTCATGCAATCCGTATTTAAAATACTTGTAATGAATATGTGGACAACAACCAAATGCATGAATGTTGCACTGCAATATGAAATAATTTAAAATTAAACACTGAGCGAAAACATTCGTTTATGACATGAACATGAGCAAATTCACTACTGTCGGGATCAAACAGCAGCGAAGACGCCATACCCGACTATTTTGACACTGAATATAATTAATATTTTGACACAACGTGGTATTTGCATGGGAGGGATCTCTGGTGCAGGACGAATTTGCCTGAATCATAAATGTTGAAGAGTCTAATCATTGGTACTTTTGTAATTCTGGATCCGGCACGTATGTTATCAGTCGAAAACTAAACGGACTGAATTGAATGTAACAAAACACACCACGTGAGAGATCTGGCAACAAACAACAAAGAAGATGTGCTACATTTACGCTGCTAGATTTCCATCTGCTAAATCTTCCGAGTCTTACTTCTTTAATTGTTCGTAATAAACAACAGAAAATGTGCAATTGTCAAAGTTAGTGTTGGTTTTTAAAGAAGGAATTTAATATATATATATATTTATCATATATTTTGTAGTGTATCCAGTATGTGATATTTTTCATATCACATACTTTCAGAATTTGATAACTTTACAAATTATATGCAAATTAAGCAGGTCATGGGACTATTTCTACTGACATGTAAGCAAACATTCTAACATGGCTACATTATCCATCGGAGATGCTGTCCTTGGTCCTCAAAACAGTATTAAAAAGTACACTACATGTAACAAATTACATTTTTTTAAATCTTAATTAAATTTAAAAACAAAACAAAAGAAAAAACACAAAGAAACCCCTACTAAAAATATAGCCGGACATGTGTGCCGTTTGTCGTGTCGCGCACTATAATACAACATATCCAATAGCAACAGATCGAAGATGAGAACGCTGCCAGATATAACACCATCAAATTACCTGTAGGCCATTATGGTATGAAAAAATAACTAACTTTATTAACCAAGATTATAGTTACAAAACATATTCCACTTTATTCTGTAAAAATGATGTGGTGTGAAGTACATTCACGGACTCTATTTTTAGCGCAGTATGTGTCGGTAAAGCGAAGCCACGTCACATATTCATACATAATTTAAATATTGAATAATGGTTGACTGGAATTAAAGTTAAGTGTAATGTTTACAAATCACGTTTTATTAAGCTTGAGAATATATAATAAAGAAGTTATTACCCTCGTGTATTTCGGTATCGTCAATATCATATATTAGGAATACAAATAATGTATTATGCTCGCCAGAGGCTCGCATAATACAATTTGTATTCCTAATATATGATATTGACTATACCGAAACTAACCTCTATATACACATATACATACATACATACATACATACATACATACATACATACATACATACATACAATATATATACATATATATATAACGATAAAAATGCAGTTAACATAATACAGTTACAGAATGAGACCAGACTTGGTTTCCTTGCCACACCCACCAAATCCAGACAAAGACCCAGCTTCAGGTGTGTTTTGGGCCTGAGTCATTACCTGGTGTCACCACGCTTACTGACAACAGTACCTCACAGCAACCCCCTACCCCCAAAAAAAATATCCCCCCAAAACAAATCAATAACAAAAAATCCAAACAACAATAAGATGGCTGAAGAAGGCTTTGGGCATGGTTTTTCGGATCTGATCTAGGTCCTGTTTTACTAAGCGATCTAACCGCTAAGATCACCTTAAGTGCATACCGAGATTTTCGAAGCTATGACGTCATCACAATGCCCGATATAGTCTACGATGGCTTTATCATATCGTACCGTTAAGATGGCTTTACCATATCGTACCGCTAAGATAGCTTTAAAAATCTGGACTCTGGGCCTATACTCCTTGACCTTTGTAAGATCACACTGAAAAGCTTGAATGTTTTTAACAAACATGTTTAATCGTAACAAGATCAGATGAAATAAATGACCATTGTACTGATGTATAGTGCTTGGAATTAACATAGAGTGCGACCGCGAATAATTTTACACGCTAATATACCACTAGAGTTTCGAACATATCCGTCCTGGTGCTTGTCTCTGGATAGCCAGGATTTACGAATCAGACCGGTTTTAAAAATTGAAAAGAGTTATGTCCCTTTTCACCCAATTACGTTAATTCAAACAACCAGCGAACACGTTTTGGAAAAAAAAGGAGATTGGGGTTAATTAATCGATTTCATATTTTTTACGGCGTTCATACAGGGATCACACCATATGTAACGCGAATCTGTTAACACATTATAATTTTGATATTCCCGATTTATGCAAAGATTATGTATAGGACCGATTAAGATGTAATTATTTATTACAGATAATAACGAAATATGACACTTGTAAGTTATAATTGTATGATGTATTTTTGAACGGTGATGGACCGGCCTCAGTGTCGTCGTGGTTAGGTCATCGGTCTACAGACTGGTAGGTACTGAGTTCCGATCACAGTCGAGGCATGGGATTTGTAATCCAGATACCGACTGCAAACCCCGAGTGAGTGCTCCGCAAGGCTCAATGGGTAGGTGTAAACCACTTACACCGACCAGTGATCCATAACTAGTTCAATAAAAGCCATGGTTTGTGCTATCCTGCCTGTGGCAAGTGCAAATAAAAGATCCCTTACTACTAATCGGAAAGAATAGCCCATGAAGTGGCGACAGCGGGTTTCCTCTCAAAATCTGTATGACCCTTAACGATATGTCTGACGCCATATAACCGTAAATAAAATGTGTTGAGTGCGTCGTTAAATAACACATTTCTTTTTTTAACGGTAATGGAACACATGTCGACTTACGGCGACTCGATCTTTCTATGATATTTGCTTCAGCAAAACACTTTGAGAGAGAGAGAGAGAGAGAGAGAGAGAGGAGGAAGAAGGAAATGTTTTATTTAACGAGACACTCAACATAATTTATTTATGGCGTCGGACATATGGTTATGGACCACTCATGGGCTAATCTTTTCAATTAGCAGCAAGGCATCTTTTATATGCACCATTCCATAGACAGGATAGCACATATCACGGCCTTTGATGTACCAGTCGTGGTGCACTGGCTGGAGCGAGAAATTGCTCAATGGGCCCACCTGACGAGGATCGATCCCAAACCGACCACGCATCAACCGAACGCTTTATTAGTGGCCTACGTCTCTCCCTGAGAGAGAGAGAGAGAGAGAGAGAGAGAGAGAGAGAGAGAGAGAGAGAGAGAGAGAGAGAGAGAGAGAGAGAGAGAATTCACTTGACTTTTAATTTTAATAATGAATGCTCTGTTTAATACAATTGTACATATGCTGCTGTTCACTGTATACTAATTATATGAGTGAAGGTTAAATAAACTGAAAACAAAAATGAGTCCAATACTTTTGTGGAAATATACAGTACAGGTAGTACTAAATCGAATCAAAGTTCGAGGTGCAACTAATTTTTGATAGAACAGTCCTGCCATTATTAAAAAATGTGACACTTTTTTGGGGTCATAAAATGTTGCTTCATCTGGCCAGTAAATACCTGTAATTTAATTTGGACTAGTGTCAATATACCAATACGACTACACTATTTTTATGCGGTACTATGGCAGTCAGACTTATAGACGCTACCTGTTACTTCTGAAATAAGCAACGTAACCCCCATTTGTTTTCTGATTTACTTTATAGGTAAGGTGATGCGCGGTCGGTCTAGGATCGATCCCCATCAGCAAACCACTGTGTTTTTTTCTCAACATAACCATATGTCCGACGCCGATATAACCGTATTTATAATGTGTTGAGTGCGTCGTTAAACAAAAAAAAAACCCCAAAAACAAAAAAACAAAAAAACAAAACAAAACAATTATAGGTAAGGGGTGGTAGTATTTACATCCATGGTGTATATATCGAAGTTTAGCCATATACTATTATGTTACTATTGTCGTCTATATATGGTATATGCCCTATAAGGTTTTCAACAATTCCGTGTAACAGACGTTTTGTATCATGTGATATTCAGAATTTACTAGTCTTTGTAGATTCCAGACACTTGTTTTGATAGCACAGACAAAAGCTTGCAATATCGGTACTAAAGAAAAGGTATCTATAGTTCCGATTGGCTGGTATTGATGGACCAGTTGGTTACAATAAAACCGTTATTAATACCTTAAAGTAGCATACAGTATTATATAATGTAATAATAATAAATACAGTAAGTATAAAGACATTCCTTCAGATATGTACTCTACATTGAGTATACGTCCCAGCTTGAACTCAGACCCTAACGATAACAAACACAATTGCTCCTAATCGAATATTAGATTAAAAGGACATTCCTGAATTTGCTGCAATTTTAAAGATGTTATCCACCAAAAGAGACTTTTGATGACTAATTACATATCAAATAATGTTTTCTGCATAAAATGTTAGTGTCTGTATATTAAACGTGTTTCTGATCGTTCTAATATTTGTACTAGTTTAAATTGTATTTCCTAAAAATGATTTTTTAAGTAAGTACAAAATTTGAAGACAAACTCCAGTTTAGCCTTCTTACAAATATTGAAACGACCAGAAACTCATTGAATATACAGACACTGATATTCTAAACAAGAAAATATATTTAATTTCTAAGTTTAATCGTAGACATATTTTATTAGTCGGAAAAGTCTTACAATGCAGCAAACTCAGGAATGTCCCTTTAAGATCCTACATGACTAAAAACAGGTGATTTCAGATTTATTAAAGGGACATACCCTAGTTTCAGTTCATGAAAATTAACAAATTTTTCTAAAGTTACAATTGAGTGAAACATGAGTCTTTGACTTTGAAATGGTGAAATACCCTCTAAAATAGAATAAAACTCGACTACATAACTGTTACTTCTCAGAGGCACGTGCCTTTTAAAAAATATGAGAAATGCATTTTGTGATTTTAAAAAACATCAGGATGACCAAAAACACTTCGAATGTACGGAAATGGATACTTTAAACAATAACATTTAAGTAAAGTATGATTTCAGTTATCAAAAAACGCCTCTAATAGTCAAAACTATGTCTTAGTGTTTAAAAACTAGGGTATGTCCCTTTAATGTTTAAAGACTCGTAAAGACTGGATGCGGTGCGTGCGTGCGGTTCGACTGCGGCTTGCGGTTTGGGCATATATACACAATATACAATTATTACCGCACGCGTTTTGTAGATTCACGCATCCAGTCTAGACTCTCTCATTGAAATTAACGTATTTCCAATTTTTAGTTTTGTTTTAGCCAGATTACACGCACCCAGTTTGTATGAGCCTTAACAGTACAGCAGTTCGAATCTCGTCAAGGTACACCTTGTATTTTCATTACGTTTCAACAGATCTCTAAACTGGCAGCGACTAGCATGTCCCACTGACGCACGTCAACACGGACTGATCCCACTTTGTTCCAACTCCACAATTCTTCTTCACGGGTTGCCCACCGCTACACTGGATAAACTCTGTGCACGTTGCTCCCGGAAGATAGTTCACTCCTGGCGACGAGCAGTCTTGTGGCGGAGAAGTCGTAACGGTCACTTCGGGGACGCATTCATTGTTGACGCTACTCCAGATGGTACCAGCCGCACATATATCTGTAATATAAAACAATCTTAAGTACATTTATAAATACTATAATAAATACTAGTACATGTATGTGGGGAGGGACATAGCCCAGTGGTAAAGGGTTCGCTAGATGCGCTGTCGCTCTAGGTTCTATCCCCGTCGGTGGACTCATGGGGTTATTTCTTCGATCTCGTTATCACCAGTACTCCATAACTTGTATATCAAAGACCGTGATATGGGCTATCCTGTCTATGGGATGAAAGATCCCTTGCAGCTAATAATAAAATGTAGCGGGTTTTATCTTATTCATATTTACTATATGTTTGACATTTAATATCTGATTATTAATAAATAAATGTGTTCTAAGATGTCGTCAAACAAAACAAAATTTCACTTTAACTTTCAGTATTATTATATAGATATTCTAATTATTTCTGTTTGATAAATGTATACAAGAATAAAGGGTTTAGTTTTTGTTTTAATTATTATAATTATTATTTTAACAATTTCGACCCCTAAGTATTATTGAATAGTTACTAACTTAATTCATTTTATTCATTTAATTTTAATTGTAATTTCTTTTAAAACGTCCTTTGTCAAGTAATTATTTGACAAAGGTTTCACCGGTATATTGTATAAATATATGATGGCGTCAATGTTTTTAATCGGATAAGCGAAATATATTAACAAAAAGGGAAAAGATAGACCATTTTAAGTTGGGGGGTTTTAATACGAGTTTTTTTTAACTCGTAATGTCTGAAAACCAGTGTTACTCATTGCTTAGCATTTCGTAAAAAATACGTACACGACCAAGTTTTAACAGGTATTATGTTTAGAGAGGCTGTCTTGTACAGAAAAATACACATACACATACACACACACACACATACAGAGAGAGAGAGAGAGAAAGAGAGA
>JAECMU010059323.1:0-20767 GCA_016106625.1 Dracogyra subfuscus
TATTATGAATATTATTATTATTATTATTAATTTGAGAGCTCGTTAAAAAATAGCGTCATAATATATTTGTACATTTTTACAATAATCATCAATTTACATTAATTGTCTCCATCATACTTGGTAACCCCTCTTCTTCCGCGGGAAGAGCCACTGGCGATGTCAGAGATATAGACATTGTAAAACTGTTAGGCTAGGTTACACTCTGCACTTACTTGGCAATTCCCTGAGTCGATATTCCACTAAAATAATAAAGTAATATACGGTAAATAAGTAATACAAAAGACGAACAAATACATTATAGTGAACGCATTGTGCAGGAACAATTTTTGGTTGTGGACGAATCGTCTCGAGTTCAACAATGGACGAAATTTTGGTGGACGAATCTTCTAAGGACGAAACGTCCAGAGGACGAATAAGCTGCATCCCGGCCAAGCAGACGACAAGTCTATGTTCTCAGCATGAATAAAAGCCATTATCATTTTTGAAATGAGTTTGTTGAGTCAGAACATTACTTTGTTATATGTATTACACTACCGAGTTGTCCTATGTTTTACGTGATGACTTTGTTTTACATATTACACAATTAAGTTGTGCTACTTTTTACGTGATGACTTTGTATTATGTATTACACTACCAAGTTGTGCTACGTTTTACGTGTATTATACAATCAACTTATGTTACGTTTTACGTGTATTACACAATCATGTTGTGCTGTGTTTTACATGAAGGTGTCACGGGGAAACTCATCGTGGACGCCGACGGAAGTCGTCACGTGTCCTTCATGTTGCATAACATACAGGGAGATAACTACGTACCTGTCGCCAGGAGTGAACCAGGGTAAACGCTGATTCCCTTCCTACCACCCCCCCCCCCTCCACCTACTCCTACTTTCTCTACTGCTTACTCTTATTCCTACTTCTAGTCTTACTACTACGACTAAGTTTACAACTACTGCTAATACTACTAAGTTTACAACTACTGTTAATACTACTAAGTTTACAACTACTGCTAATACGACTAAGTTTACAACTACTGCTAATACTACTAAGTTTACAACTACTGTTAATACTACTGTTAATACTACTAAGTTTACAACTACTGCTAATACTACTAAGTTTACAACTACTGCTAATACGACTAAGTTTACAACTACTGCTAATACTACTAAGTTTACAACTACTGCTAATACTACTAAGTTTACAACTACTGTTAATACTACTGTTAATACTACTAAGTTTACAACTACTGCTAATACTACTAACTTTACAACTACTGCTAATACCACTAAGTTTACAACTACTGCTAATACTACTAAGTTTACAACTACTGCTAATACTACTAAGTTTACAACTACTGTTAATACTACTAAGTTTACAACTACTGCTAATACTACGAGGTTTACAACTACTGCTAATACTACTAAGTTTACAACTACTGCTAAGACTACTAATTTTACAACTACTGTTAATACTACTACTACTGTTAATACTACTAAGTTTACAACTACTGTTAATACTATTAAGTTTACAACTACTACTAATACTACTAAGTTTACAACTACTGTTAATACTACTAAGTTTACAACTACTGTTAATACGACTAAGTTTACACCTACTGTCAATACGACTAAGTTTAAACTACTGCTAATGCTACTAAGTTTACAACTACTGCTAATACTACTAAGTTTACAACTACTGTTAATACTACTAAGTTTACAACTACTGTTAATACTATTAAGTTTACAACTACTGTTAATACTATTAAGTTTACAACTACTGCTAATACTATTAAGTTTACAACTACTGCTAATACTACTAAGTTTACAACTACTGCTAATACTACTAAGTTTACAACTACTGTTAATACTACTAAGTTTACAACTACTGTTAATACTAGTAAGTTTACAACTACTGCTAATACGACTAAGTTTACAACTACTGTTAATACTACTAATTTTACAACTACTGCTAATACTACTAAGTTTACAACTACTGTTAATAGTATTAAGTTTACAACTACTGATAATACTACAAAGTTTACAACTACTGCTAATACTACTACGTTTACAACTACTGTTAATACGACTAAGTTTACAACTACTGCTAATACTACTAAGTTTACAACTACTGCTAATACTACTAAGTTTACAACTACTGTTAATACTACTAAGTTTACAACTACTGCTAATACTACTAAGTTTACAACTACTGTTAATACTACTAAGTTTACAACTACTGTTAATACTACTACTACTGCTGCTACTACTACTGCTACTGCTATTACTACTACTACTACTGCAACTGTTATTACTACTACAACTACTGCAGCAACCACTGCCACCACTACCACAACCACCACCACCACTACTACTACTTTTACTAATACCACTACTACTATTTCTTCTTTAAAAAATATGTGAATTGGAAGGAAGATTTTGAAGAACAACTTCCTCCCCCGCCCCATGCCCCCCCACCCCACCCCACCCCCGCCCCCCACCCCCCACCCCCCAACCAAAAAGAGGGGGAAAACCCATATTAAATGTGATGTGTACATCAATGTTCCATACATTAATATTCCTTACATTAATATGCTACATGTTAAAATTCTACATGCATTAATATGCTATATGCTAATATTCCATACATTAATATGGTATATGTTAATATTCCATACATTAATATGCTATATATTAATATTCCATATATTTACTTGGTGTGATATTCTCTAAGCAGTTACTTGGTGTAAAGCAGACTACTCAAACTGATTTCATATATGGTGAATTAGGTAGATGTCCTTTCATTGTGCATAGACATTATAGAATTATTGAGTTCTGGTTGAAAAATACAGCAGGACATTTACTAAAACTAACTGGGCTATGCGTGTTCAAAATTTGTTAAACAATACTGGCTTTTCTGTAGTCTGGCAAAATCAGGGTGTAGGGAATGAAATGGTGTTTTTATCATTATTAAAGCAAAGATTAAAACATATCTTTATACAGGGATGGCGCTCGCAATTAAACCTTTCTTCAAGAGCAGCACTATATAGATATTTTTCTAATATTTGTTCTTATAAGTCATATTTAGACAGTATTTCTGTTGGAAAATACAGAACTGATTTAACTAGACTACGCATTGCTGCTCATAGATTATTAATTGAAAGGGGAAGATGGGCAAAACCTAACCCAAGACATTACATACCAAAATATTATAAATATAACCCTAGTATGTTCAAATTTATAGAACTGTTAAATAACAACAATGAAAGAATAGTAAGACGGTTAGCTGTGTATTGTTTTAAAGCCATTGAAAAAACAAGAAACATAATTTTGTACAATTAAGTTTTCCCAGCATTTGAATGTGAATGCGTAAGTAGAACATAAAATTTTGTTATTTATGTTATGTGTATCTTTAATTTTGCATTTAGTTATTTTATAAACATCATGTTAATACTCATGGGCACCATGTCGCTCATGTATCCCATTTATGTGTCAATACGATTTACACGTTGTATACACACATTATGTATCTGTGTTTATGTATACATTATGTGCTCAAGGGCCATGAGGCCTAATGCGAATAAAGTTCCTATTATGACATACAGGTAGCTATGAGTTGTTTCATTTTCGTTTTAGGGGTAAAGGATTTTCGTTTATGAAAAGCGATGCCGGCGGTATTGGGGGCGTCATCTGGCCTGGTGGAAGCAGGAAGATACCCCTCGACGAACCAATATGTGGGTGGGATGGAGAATTGTGTATTAAAGACGGTAAATAACTACTAACAAACACAGCAGCAATGAGGTCTAATTAACGAGCTACTCTCGATCTACTAAATTCCAAAACTATATTAGCTCTGTATCCTTTTTTTCTTTCGGCCGACCGTTCAAATAATTGTGCCAAAATTCCTTCATACTGAATTGCGAAACCTTTTCTCTTTGGCATAATTAATGCTCCATTAAAAAGTCACCACCACCACCACCACCCCCGCCTGCTACCGATCTTGATCGGACTGCTGGTGCTCCCTTGCATCTGCCAGTGCAGGCGGTCCCTCCTACATTCCCCCCCCCCCCCAACTTTCTGTCTTGGACGAAAGAGCTTGCTTCGCAAGCACTTGCGCCCACGACAGGCGTGTGCTACAACAGCTTGTTCTGAATGTGCACGTTAAACCCTATGACATGATACACATGACATGCACAGATGTGTGCATACTTGAGAGAGAGAGAGAGAGAGAGAGAGAGAGAGAGAGAGAGAGAGAGAGAGAGAGAGAGAGAGAGAGAGAGAGAGAGAGAGAGAGAGAGAGAGAGAGAGAGAGAGAGAGAGAGAGAGAGAGGGAGAGGCATAGGGCGAGAGAAACAACGACATTCAGAGATTGGGAATATCTTTAAACAAGATTGTTCTCTATATTATTTTGTTTTTCCAGTGACACCTCTTGTGACCGGGTCGGTATTCGCGGGTCTCATCGTGGTCACCTTTCTGTCTGTGGTGGGCTATTACCTGTGGATGTAAGTACAACACTGTGACGCGCAAGCATACAGCACACACGCGCACGCCTACAGCACACACGCGAACGCATACAGCACACACGCGCACGCATACAACACACACGACAACCACTTGGACCTTTTGTTCAGCTGATAGTTCTCGTGCGGGTGCGATTTTACTAATTTTATGTCTCTCGTGGTGCATATAAAAGATCCCTTGCTGCTAATCGGAAAGAGTAGCCCATGAAGTGGCGACAGCGGGTTTCCTCTCTAAATTTGTGTGGTTTTTAACCATATTATGTCTGACGCCATATAACCGTAATTAAAGTGTGTTGAATGGGTCGTTAAATAAAACATTTCTTTCTATCTTTGTCTACAGCCTGCATAAAACAATGGGTTCTGGGATCTCATTCCACGAAGCGATCTTAGCCCTAAGATCATCTTAAGTACATTAGGTAATTGTGCACTTAAGGTGATCTTAATGCTAAGATCGCTTCGTAGAACGGGGTCCTGAATGAGTACCTGTAGGCTTAAAGCAAGGAGCTGTTAGTATTTTACATTCGTCCGTTTATACTTATATTTTCATGAGCACTTATACCCAATTATCGTTCAAGCTGACTGTTCTGGGCACACGCCTCAGCTATCTGGGTTGTGGGTTAGTGAGAGAGAAGATAGTGTAGTGGTCTTATACCTACCAATTGAGTCTTTAAAACTCGCTCTTGGTGAGAGCCGGTACTGGGATGCGAACCATGTACCTACCAGCCTTAATTATGACTGTTTGCTTAACAACTACACACATTAGGCTTTTTTTCGCCTGTTTTTTTCTGCCCCTCTACACAGTGTTTAACAATAACATTACTATAGTTATATCTAGTTAATTCCCTTTTCTATTTTTAGGCGCAAAGTGAAGCAGATGTGGCTTGAGAGAGATGATTGGAAAATAAACTCGGATTGTCTTATGGCAGTTAACAATCATCGTTCTCTACACAGCAGCAGGGTATGTATGGGTGGATACAAGGTGGGGTGTGTATGAGTGGATACAAGGTGGGGTGTGTATGGGTGGATACAAAGGTAGGGTTTGTGAGGTATATATGGGTGGATACAAGGGGAGAGTGTGCTGGGTATGTATGGGTGGATATAAGGGGAGGGTGAATGGTGTATGTATGGGTGGATATAAGAGGAGGGTTTCTGGGGTATGTATGGGTGGATGCAAGGGGGGAGTTGCACAAGTTATGTATGGGTGGATATAAGGGAAGTGTGCATTGGCTATGTACGAGTGGATACAAGGTGGGGTGCAGGGGATATGTATGGCTGGAAACAAGGTGGGGTGCACGGGGTATGTATGGGTGGATACACGGGGAGGCTGATCTACGTCTTGCCTCCCCCCCCCCCCATTATTGTATTGTATTTTAGCCCTAAGGGTGTGGGACGTAGTCCAGTGGTAAGAGCGTTTGCTTGACGCGCGGTCAGTCTGGAATTGATCGCCGTTAGTTTCCCCATTGGGCTATTTTTCGATCCAGCCAGTGCACCAAGACTGGTATATCAAAGGCCGTGGTATGTGCTATCCTGTCTGTGGAATGTGCATATAAAATATCCCTTGCTGCTAATCGAAAATAGTAGCCTATTAAGTGGCGACAATGGGTTTCCTTTCAATATCTTTGTGATTCTTAACCATATTATGTCCGACGCCATATAACCGTAAATAAAATGTGTTGAGTGCGTCGTTAAATAAAACATTTCTTTCTTTCCATATAGCCGTAAATAAAATGTGTTGAGTGCATCGTTAAATAAAACATTTCTTTCTTTCTTTCCGTATAACCGTAAATAAAATGTGTTGAGTGCATCGTAAAATAAAACATTTCTTTCTTTCTTTCCATATAACCGTAAATAAAATGTGTTGAGTTCGTCGTTATATAAAACTTTAACTTGTTTCTGTGTTTGTTTCTAACTTTTCAGAGCCTGCTGGACAGCAAGTCTTCCTCGGCGAGTAACCACTCAGGTGACCGCCACTCGGGGCGAGGCAGCGTAAGCAGCAAAGAGGCCAGGCAGGGCATTTCCTTTGCCATATACGATGGACAGATGGTTACAGTGAAGTCCCTGATCAAGGCTAACGTGTTGGTTACCAAGGAAATAGTTGTGGAAATTAATGCAGTAAGTAAGCAATTTTGTTTAGGAATGTTTTAAAATTGATCGCATATCGGGATTGTAAAATAATAAGGGGGAGGGGTGGGAGAGGGGTGGGATGGTAGGAGGGGTGGGTGGGTGTGTGGGTATAAAAAACCCTAAGGCTGTCAGAGGCGGAAGCAATGCGGACCGGGTAGACCCAGCAGCGTCCCAGCTATTAAAAATATTCAAGAGCCTTTTCTCGGCCATATTCGTTTGCAAGCAGGTTAAATTTAGATGGTGTTGCTACATATAAAGTTCAATATCTAAATGCCACGATTGGCGGCACTTAGCTGCTGTTTAAGAATAGTTTTTTCTCTCAGTACTCAATATAACTGTGTGGTCCTTAGCCATATGTAGCGATGCCATATCACCTTAAATAACATGTTGAGTGTGTCTTTAACAAATTCCATTTCTTTCCTTCTAAATTCTACGATACACTTTCAATCGGATTAAAATTAGCTATACTGGGTCTGCCCGTAGATCTAACAGCATTCCGTGGACTCCCATGTCCAGGTGACATTTCATCTATAAATAACAATTTAAATATAGACCAATTACACTTTGCCTTTTATAGCATTATTAGGGAGCATACAAATTCTAAAAATATCTGGGGAGACTATTTATGCAATAGGCAAACTGGTTGGTCTATTTTAACATTTAAAAAATGGGTGGGGGTGCAATAATAAACTCTGGATTGTATACTAGTATAAGCAGCTTTTATCACAGGTTGTTTCCGTCTTAAAACGAATTTTATATAAACTTTTATATTGCTATTAGTTTCCGGCATACGTCGTATACCCTCGGAGTAATCCCGAATGTTTTCAAATTCCTTTTAAATCACTGGCATGATTTTGCAAGTAAGGTTTTGATTGGTCGAATGAAAGGTCAACTGGACATGAGATCCAACGGTCTGCTGTTAGATCCACATGTAAAAATGGAGCTAATTTTAATTAGATTGGATGCAGGTTGTGATATATACAAAGTGTGTGTTAGGTGGTTTGCAAATTGGTTCTTTTCTATTAGCAACAATATTGATCAAATTATTAAAATTATATGTATGGAATATTTACGTGCCCCTATCCACTAGGGTTCAGGCACGCCTACCCTGGACTCGGTCTCTGACTTCGCCAGTGGCGGATTCCGGGGCAGGATGTATGTAACAAAAATTGAACGTCAGAGTATATAAATACGTTTTTTATTTGTCCTAGATACGGCTGTTGATTCACCCTAACATGAATCTTTTGATTGGAGCAGTAGCTGAACCTGGACAATTTTCATTGGTCTGGTGTTACTCGTCACGTGGTAGCCTCCATGACGTGTTAGTCAATGAAGACATCAAACTGGACTGGATCTTCAAAGTGTCTTTCATATCAGACGTAGTAAAGGTTTGTAATGTATACTGAGCTCCATTTTGCCAGTACCGCTCAAGTTTTTCATATTATTGCTATTGGGATCGATCTTTGTCAGTGGGCCCATTCCTAATTCCGGCCAGTACACGTGGTATGTGCTGTTCTGTCTGTGGGATGGTGCATATAACATATCACTTGCAGCAATGCAGCGGATTGTCGCTCTAAGACCGGCCTCGGTAGCATCGTGGATATGCCATCGGTCTACAGGCTGGGAAGTCTTGAGTTTGGATCGTAGTCGAGGCATCAGATTTGTTATCCGGATACCGACTTCAAACTCTGAGTGAGTTCTCCGCAAGGTTTGTTGGGTAGGTGTAAACCACTTGCACCGATCAGTGATCCATAACTGGTTCAACAAAGGCTCTGGTTTATGCTGTCCAGCCTGTGGGAAGCGCAAATAAACGATTCTTTGCTGTCTGTCATAAAAGATTTGCCTATGTGGCGGCAGCGGATTTCCTCTAAAACAGTGTCAGAATGACTATATGTTTGACGTCCAATAGCCGATGATTAATACATCTATGTGCTCTAGTGGTGACGTCAAACAAAACATGTGTGAAGTTGCTATAAAATACACAGTGACACAGACTCTATAATTCTGTAGTTATTTATTGCCTACAAGAATACATATATTTAGAGGATATATCATGTTTGTGGGTTTTGTTTGTCAAATGTAATTTATATCTCACTGAGTGAAGTGTTCAATCATATCTCACGAGTTACGCTTACACGACAAGTGTCATATGATTGCAAACTTTACGAGATGAGATATAAATCATATTTGACGACAATAAAAAAGAAACATGAACTTTTCTACTTATTATATAACGTAAGGCAATTTCCCTTTAATTTTGAAATGACAGCAGCAAAACAGTTCCATCTTTCTTACAGTGACAATAACGCTTTCTTCAGTCACGATAACGCTTTCTACAATGACGATAACACATTTTAGAGTGAAATGGTGAAATGTTTACTCTAAACTGTGTTATAAGTCACTGAGTGAATGATAACACTTTCATTTCATTGATATTTTAAGATATTTCACTAAATGATATATCATCAGTCCTGTTATACAATATCACTTAAATGTGTTATGTTTTCCCTCTCATATACGCTGTTTACAGCTACAAGTCTTAACTGGTGTGTCTTGAATGCAGTACAGTACATTTTGATAGAAAACCCATCTGTGCCTGG
This sequence comes from Dracogyra subfuscus, assembly GCA_016106625.1. Classification (NCBI taxonomy): domain Eukaryota; kingdom Metazoa; phylum Mollusca; class Gastropoda; order Neomphalida; family Peltospiridae; genus Dracogyra; species Dracogyra subfuscus. The sequence continues at coordinate 9,240 of JAECMU010059323.1, forward strand.
ATCATGACCTAGTATTGACATTTCTTAAAAGATACAGTTTTTTTCTTCAAATGTTACACATAACTTAAGACAGCACTAAAGCACATTGATTTAAGATGCTTACATATAAGACAGTTAGTTTGTGTGTGCGTATGTGTGTGCGTGTGTGTGTATGTGTGTGTACATGTATGTGTACATGCATGTGTATGTGAGCAAACGTGTGTATGTATTAGCTACTAGTTGTTCCAAATGTGTGTACAAACAGAATGAAAATTAAATATAGGACAGTTTTACTCCTGGCACTGTGTTATCTGTACATTGTAGGGGATGGTGTACCTCCACAGCTCTCTGGACACAATGATACTTAAATATAGGACAGATGTACCCCTGACACTGTGCAATCTGTACATTCTAGGGGATGGTGTACCTCCACAGCTCTCTGGACAGAATAATACTTAAATATAGGACAGATCTACCCCTGACACTATGTAATCTGTACATTCTAGGGGACGGTGTACATCCACAGCTCTCTGGTCAGAATGATACTTAAATATAGGACAGATCTACCCCTGACACTATGTAATCTGTACATTATAGGGGGCGGTGTACCTCCACAGATCTCTGGTTAGAATGATACTTAAATATAGGACAGTTGTAGCCCTAACACTGTGTAATCTGTATATTCTAGAGGATGATGTACCTCCACATCTCTCTGGTTAGAATGATACTTAAATATTGTATAGTTGTACCCCTGACACTATGTAATCTGTACATTCTAGGGGACGATCTACCTCCACAGCTATCTGGTCAGAATGATACTTAAATATAGGACAGTTGTACCCCTGACACTATGTAATCTGTACATTCTAGGGGACGGTGTACCTCCACAGCTATCTGGACAGAATGATACTTAAATATAGGACAGTTGTACCCCTGACACTATGTAATCTGTACATTCTTGGGGACGGTGTACCTCCACACCTATCTGGTCAGAATGATACTTAAATATAGGACAGTTGTACCCCTGACACTATGTAATCTGTACATTCTAGGGGACGGTGTACCTCCACAGCTATCTGGACAGAATGATACTTAAATATAGGATAGTTGTACCCCTGACACTATGTTATCTGTACATTCTAGGGGATGGTGTACCTCCGCAGCTCTCTGGACACAATGATACTTAAATATAGGATAGTTGTACCCCTGACACTGTGTTATCTGTACATTCTAGGGGACGGTGTACATCCATAGCTCTCTGGACAGAATGATACTTTAATATAGGACTGATGCACCCCTGACACTATGTTATCTGTACATTCTAGGGGACGGTGTACCTCCACAGCTATCTGGTCAGAATGATACTTAAATATAGGACAGTTTTACTCCTGACACTGTGTAATCTGTACATTCTAGGGGATGGTGTACCTCCACAGCTCTCTGGTTAGAATGATACTTAAATATAGGATAGTTGTACCCCTGACACTATGTAATCTGTACATTCTAGGGGATGGTGTACCTCCACAGTTCTCGGGACACAATGATACTTAAATATAGGACAGTTGTACTCCTGACACTATGTAATCTATACATTCTTGGGGACGGTGTACCAACACAGATCTCTGGTTAGAATAATACTTAAATATAGGACAGTTGTACCCCTGACACTGTGTAATCTGTACATTCTAGGGGATGGTGTACCTCCACAGCTATCTGGACAGAATGATACTTAAATATAGGATAGTTCTACCCCTGACACTGTGTAATCTGTACATTCTTGGGGACGGTGTACCTCCACAGCTCTCTGGTTAAAATAATACTTAAATATAGGACAGATGTACACCAGACACTGTGTAATCTGTACATTCTAGGAGATGGTGTACCTCCACAGCTATCTGGACAGAATGATACTTAAATATAGGATAGGTCTACCCCTGACACTGTGTAATCTGTACATTCTAGGGGATGGTGTACCTCCACAGCTCTCTGGTTAGAATGATACTTAAATATAGGACAGTTGTACTCGTGACACTGTGTAATCTGTACATTCTAGGGGATGGTGTACCTCCACAGCTCTCTGGTTAGAATGATACTTAAATATAGGACAGTTGTACTCCTGACACTGTCTAATCTGTACATTCTAGGGGATGGTGTACCTCCACAGCTCTCTGGTTAGAATGATACTTAAATGTAGGATAGTTGTACTCCTGACACTATGTAATCTGTACATCATTCTAGGGGATGGTGTACCTCCACAGCTCTCTGGTTAAAATAATACTTAAATATAGGACAGATGTACACCAGACACTGTGTAATCTGTACGTTCTAGGGGATGGTTTACCTCCACAGCTATCTGGACAGAATGATAGTTAAATATAGGATAGTTCTACCCCTGACACTGTGTAATCTGTACATTCTAGGGGATGGTGTACCGTCACAGCTCTCTGATTAGAATGATACTTAAATATAGGATAGTTGTACCCCTGACACTATGTAATCTGTACATTCTAGGGGATGGTGTACCTCCACAGCTCTCTGGACACAATGATTCTTAAATATAGGACATATGTACCCCTGACACTGTAATCTATACATTCTAGGGGATGGTGTACCTCCACAGCTCTCTGGGCAGAATGATACTTAAATATAGGACAGTTGTACTCCTGACACTGTGTAATCTATACATTCTAGGGGATGGTGTACCTACACAGATCTCTGGACAGAACGATACTTTAATATAGGACAGATGAACCCCTGACACTGTGTAATCTGTACATTCTACGAGATGGTGTACCTCCACAGCTCTCTGGTTAGAATGATAATAAATTTAGGACAGTTGTACCCCTAACACTGTGTAATTTCTATATTCTAGAGGATGATGTACCGTCACAGCTCTCTGGTTAGAATTATACTTAAATATAGGACAGTTGTACCCCTGACACTATGTAATCTGTACATTCTAGGGGACGGTGTACCTCCACAGCTATCTGGACAGAATGGTACTTAAATATAGGACAGTTGTACCCCTGACACTATGTAATCTGTACATTCTAGGGGATGGTGTACCTCCACAGCTCTCTGGACAGAATGGTACTTAAATATAGGACAGTTGTACCCCTGACACTATGTAATTTGTACGTTCTAGGGGATGGTGTACCTCCACAGCTCTCGGGACACAATGATATTTAAATATAGGACAGATGTACCCCTGACACTATGTAATCTGTACATTCTAGGGGATGGTGTATCTCCACAGCTCTCTGGACAGAATGATACTTAAATATAGGACAGTTGTACCCCTGACACTATGTAATCTGTACATTCTAGGGGATGGCGTACCTCCACAGCTCTCGGGACACAATGATATTTAAATATAGGACAGTTGTACCCCTGACACTGTGTAATCTGTACATTCTAGGGGATGGTGTACCTCCACAGCTCTCTGGACAGAATGATACTTAAATATAGGACAGTTGTACCCCTGACACTGTTTAACCTGTATATTCTAGGGGATGGCGTACCTCCACAGCTCTCTGGTGGAATCTCACGGCTGTCTCAAGTCTCCCAACGTTGTCGTTGACAGTCACTGGGTATGCAAGATGTCTGAAGTCGCAATGAAGCATGTTTACCAAGGTTCCATGGAAACCAAGTTGCCGACTGCAAACACGTTTAGTAAGTTAACATAAGTGTACAAAAATAAACAGGGGAGGGGCGGGGATGGGGCGGATCTAGAGGGGGGTCCAAGATGTCCGGATCCCCTCTCAAATTTGAGAAGTGCCCCTTTTATTTATTTAGTAGGGTTTTTTTATATTATAGTTATTATTGTTGTAGCATTATTATATTATGGTTCATGTGAACTGTGTGTAATTTTTCAATAGTGCCTTTTCATAATGTTACGGTGCCCTTTTGGTCTTGGAAACACACCCCCCCCCCCCATCAGAAAAGCTGGATCCGCCCCAGCAGGGGAATGTCATCTGCCCTTCACTGGCCTGAAGAAATCCACAAATTTGGGCAAAAAAACAAAAATATATATTTTGACACACTGATTTTGCCTGAAACCTTTTCACCATATATTTTCATCATTCATTTTTAGAAAAAATATATTTGATATGTAATTACAATGGTTAAAAAGTCTCTCTTAAAAAGTGCAGAAAACTCAGGAATGTCCCTTTATTCATATGCCTGATGCCATATAACCGTAAATAAAATGTGTTTAGTTCGTCGTTGAATAAAACATTCCTTTCTTTCCCTCTTGTAACTGTATTTGTAGATTAACCACACTTGTCAATTTTGACGGTTAAATTAGCATCTGTCACATTAAAGGGACATTGCTGCATTGTAAGATGTTTCCGACTAATAAAATATTTCTGCGATTAAACTTACATATTAAATATATTTTCTGGTTTAGAATATCAGTGTCAGTATGTTCAATGCGTTTCTGGTCGTCTTAATATTTGTAAGAAGCGCAAACTGGATTTTGTCTTCATATAATTTAGCGGGCAGCATAGCCCAGTGATACAGTGCCCGCCTGATGCGCGGTTGGTCTAGGATCGATCCCAGTCAGCTAACCACTGGGTTTTTATTCTCGACATAACCATATGTCCGACGCCGATATAACCGTACTTATAATGTGTTGAGTGCGTCGTTAAACAAAACAAAACAACACAAAATCATATAATTTCGTACGTACGAAAAAATTACTTTTGTGGAAATAAAATGAAATTTAATCAAATACAAATATTAGAACAATCAGAAACACGTTTAATACTAGTATATAGCCACTAATATTTTATGGAGGCAAATATGTTCGATATGTTATTACAATCGTTAAAAAATCTTTGTTAGTCAATAACATCTTAAAACGTGCAGAAAAATCAGGAATGTCCCTTTAACCTTAAGGACAATTTCTCAATATCCTTTACCACGTGTCCGACCCTAAGATATTTCTTTCTTCCATGTATGCAGAGAATCTGTGGATGGCTCCGGAACTGTTGCGTAACCCAATGGGTAACCCAAAGGGAACGAAGAAAGGCGACGTCTATGCTTTTGCCATCATTCTGCAAGAAATAGTCACTCGAACCTGGCCATACGGAGACCTGTTGAATGGAGAGAATGATGAACAAACTGTCAGAGGTATGTTATTTCTCAGAATCTTCATAGAACATCGTCTATAACAGGGCTTCTAGAATTTTATAAAAATCCACAAGCCATGGGATCAGTGATTTCAAATTTGTTTAATGTACTAGCCATAATTAAAAATTCACTAGCCCTACTTTAAATAATACAATTTTACTAATATTAATAATTAGATATGTCACCAAAAGAGGGAGATAGAGCTTAAAAATCGTTACATTGGGGGTGGAAAGAGGAATATGTAAATGTAGCATTTGACAAGTGTTTGTTTTTTCCACTAGCCGTCGGGCTAGTTATAGTAGTTATTTACTAGCCCAACACTGAATCTCACTAGCCATGGGAGTGGGGCTACCATAATCTAGAAGTCCTGTCTATGCAGTTATGCCGGGAATATACGTTAAATTTACACGTGTTTGGCATCTAATTCACGCAGACACTTACACGATTAAAGAGAAGATGGAGCATTTTAAAGGGACATTCCTGAGTTTGCTGCGATATTTGAAGATGATATCGACTGATAAAATATTTCTACGATTAAACTTACATATTAAATATATTTTCTTGTTTACAATATTAGTGGCTGTATAGTAAACGTGTTTATGATCGTTCTAATATTTGTATTAGGTTACTTTTCATTTTATTTCCGAAATTATTTCAAAACAAAATCCAGTTTGGGCTTCTTAAAAAATATTAAGACGACCAGAAACACATTGAATATACAGACACTGATATTGTAAACAAGGAAATATATTTAATTTGTAAGTTTAATTGTAGAAATATTTTATTAGTCGGAAATATCTTACAATGTAGCAAACTCGGGAATGTCCCTTTTACGCATGTACAAATCACATGAACGAATTTCCAGTCACCTACAATTTTGAAATATTGAACTACTAGCTGTCTCCTGACTCGTTAAACCCCCTGGTTATAGTACGCAAATACAAGTCACGTAAAGCAGGTACAAGTCTAGTGAACGAATTTCCGGGCACCTATAATTTTGAAATACTTAAATTTTCTGATTCAGATATTGTTCAGAAGGTGAAGAATGGCGAGATACCGCCCTGTCGCCCCCATGTCCCCCAGATGTACATAGAGGAACCGCTCCTGGCCGAGGTGATTCGAATCTGCTGGGATGAGGTTGCCGCGAGTAGGCCGACTTTTGATAACGTCCTCAATCTGATCAAGAAACTCAACAAGGGAAAGTAAGCACATCATGCATGAAAAACACCTTTGCTCTCACACGCACACACCTGCATGCACACACATACGCACACATACACTCATGCACGCACGCACACACATCATCTATGTCTAACACACTTTTGCTCTCACACGCACACACCTGCATGCACACACATACGTACGCATACACTCATGCACGCACGCAGACACACATCATCCATGACTAATACACCTTTGTTTGCACACACACGCAGACAGGCACATCATGCATGACTAATACATTTTTGCTCGCACACGCACACACACACACACACACACGCACACACACACACACGCGTACGCAGACAGACACATGATGCATGACGAACGCACCTTTTATCGCGCGCACACACACACACACACACACACGCACACACACACACACACTGGTCGTCTTAATATTGGTAAGAAACCCAAACTAGATTTCGTACGTACGAAACGTGTTTTTGTCAGGAACCAAAATGAAAATTAACTTAATACAAATATTAGAACGATCAGAAACACGTTTAATATACAGCCATTAATATTCTAAACAGGAAAATATATTTAATATGTAAGTTTAATCGTAGATATATTTTATTATTCGATAGCATCTTAAACTATTGCATCAAACTCAGGAATGTCCCTTTAATCTACCTGTGAGCTAAGTTATGCTGTGCTGTGCTATGACATCCTACTCTGCTCTGTGTATTATGGCACCATGTTAACACAGCGTCTTGTCCTGCAGGAACCCAAACATCGTAGACCAGATGATTCACATGATGTCCAAGTATGCCGACCAGCTGGAGGAGATGGTGGAGGAGCGTACCCAGAGACTCACGGAGGAGAAGAAGAGAACAGAGGAAGTACTGTCCTGGCTGCTGCCAAAGTAAGGATATACACATGGATATAAGGTCAAATTAAGGATATACACTGGGATATAAGGTCAAAGAAAGGATATACATTGGGATATAAGGCCAAAGTAAGGATATACACTGGGATATATGTCCAAAGTAAGGATATACACTGGGATATAAGGCCAAAGTAAGGATATACACTGGGATATACGTCCAAAGTAAGGATATACACTGGGATAAAAGTCCAAAGTAAGAACATACAATGGGATATAAGGCCAAAGTAAGGATAAACACTGGTATATAAGGTCAAAGCAAGGATATACTAATATAATCTATCACCGTTGTCAGGTATAGATAAGGGAATTCCAACCCAAGGGACCAAATATTTTGTGAGGGCCGAGGTTTACCGAGGCCCTTACAAAACATTTTGTCCCGCAGGCTGGAATTCCCTTACCTATACCTGACAACGGTGATTGATTCTTTTTCTTACCCACTTAGTAACTAAAGCAAAAATACGCCTACTTGTTACTTTTATATTGCCATTCTTGGCCGACTGTAAACATTGGTCTACAGACTCCTTTAACCATACGCGCTAAAAAGTAGTCCCATTGGACAACATAAAATAATAATAATTTCACGATTAAGTTCAAATTTTTAATTTCAATAAACATAACCTTTTGGAGGATTATAAAAATAAAAATAATACAACATGAATTGGCAGCTTCGCAAATAAATAATTAAACAAAGTTATGAAACATATTAGCTGTGACGTCACTTGATGTCGTTTACATCACCACGGGATTTCGCGGTCAATGTGTTGGTCGTCGAGCGTGTTACACGAGTCGGGAAATTTGATTTACGTATTTCTGATAATTAACAATATGCAACATGAAATGGCATTTTGATGAGAGAAAAAACATACTACAAGTCAAGTGAACGGTTTGAATGTCGTTGTTTTCCTGTGTAGCCTCATAACAGCGTATGTAGAAATCGACTATACCCGTGGGTATGATAGATTTATCTAGCACCGTGCAAAAGCTGTAGCACTTGTAATACATTTATAGGGTCCTAGGCCAGCCATTAAGGAGGTATAGGGTCTCAAAGTTAAAATTGGCGGTCATCTTGGATTTATGATAATTAGACACTTTCCCGTGGTCGGATTTTGGCTGATTTTGGATATAATGTTGTGGGGGGTCTATGGAACAACTTCCAACAATATAACGTACTGTTGCAATTTGTTCTATGTCAGCCCATATTTTTCATAACTTGCCTAGACTACCACTTCGCTGAGGTGAAACCTATATTTTCAAGTCGCAATATTAAGTTATTCATATAGTTGTTTTGTGGGGAAATTAGTGTCCGCTGGGTTCATATTTTAAAGACACCCTCCCTCCACCCTCCACCCACTCAGATCACGGTATGCCCCTGGGGTCTGGCGAGCGTGGCAAAGACACCATGTCTGGAGTATTTTGATATCTGGGTAACGTAACTGTTACGTTTTATAACAATATATATTTAGACTATCTCTGGGTCAGCCGAAAATTGCGCCAGATAATCTATTAAACTTTAAAAAATTGCAAAACAAAACTTAGTTATATATGAATTATTTCATGAAATTGTTTTGCCAAATTAAAGTGAAATTCGCCAATTGTTTTTGAAATTCACATTTGGTGAATTTGGCGAGTTTAGCGCTGATACGCACTTCACCTTTAATTTTATAGATCTGTGGCGGAAGATTTAAAACTTGGAAAAGAGGTTAACCCAGAATCCTTTGCGTCTGTGACGGTTTTCTTCTCGGATATAGTTGGCTTCACCAAGCTGGCAGCAGAAAGTACGCCCCACCAGGTACAGTAAGTTTGGATGTACAGTGAAACGCCTCTAAACCGGATACCCTAGGTACCGAGTAAAAAGAGCAGTATTTTTAGGTATCCGGTTTAGAGAGGTTCTCTTATGTACGTATATTTAAAAAGGGACCATTAAAAAAGTCCGGTTTTGAGGAAATTCCAGTTTACAGAGGGTCCGTTTTTGAGAGGTTTCAAGGTGCATACCCACCAGACAAGTGTGCAGAACTTTTAGCGGAGGGGGGTGGGGGTGGATCTAGACTGTAGCGAGCGACGTTTATATGGGGGATCAAGTCATGTTACCTGGAAAATATATTGAAAAAAAGAGAAGAAATTTGCATATTAATAGGGGTTTCGACCCCCGAGGCCCTCTTCCTTCAAACGTACCTTCTCGTAAGGGCCGTTTTCCATATATGCCGTTTCTTGCGCGGTTGAACAAATAATAATAATTTTTAAAAAATAAAACATGTACCGTATATGGCTGTGTATTAGCCGACCTTCCAAGCCTCTAAATACCAACATGAGAAGAGGAGTCGGCCAATATATACAGTCAATAAAACATATCTATAAAAATAAAACAAAATATCAGTGTGTACGGAAATATGATATTAACGAAAACGTGTTAGACAATCTCAGCTTCAAAGCCTTACCGTTGCATTATTTAATCAGTGTGTTTAACAGCCTCTATTAAGTCCCACACAAGTGTCCATTTGATTGATCAATAAACACAATCAAAGTTACATTTTATTTGAGAAATGAATTTTTATTTTTTATTGTGTCATACTTTTTTATCCTTCTGCCCCACCCATAGGAGGACCGCTACTCCTCTAGGATATCCGTAACAACACGTTTGATCCTCCTGTACTGCACATAAGAGAACCGCGACTCCTCTAGGAGATCCGTAACAACCTGTTTCATTTCCCTGTATTGCACATAGGAGGACCGCCATTCCTCTAGGAGATCCGTAACAGCACGTTTCATTCCCCTGTACCGCCTGTAGGAGGACCGCCACTCCTCTAGGAGATCCGTAACAACACGTTTCATTCCCCAGTACCGCCTATAGGAGATCCGTAACAACACGTTTCATTCCCCTGTACCGCCTATAGGAGGACCGCCACTCCTCTAGGAGATCCGTAACAACAAGTTCCATCCTCCTGAGAGATATATATATATATATATATATATATATATATATAATATCAATTTTTCGGAACATAATTGACATTACATGTTTGTTCAGGCAATTTATTGTTTCTATATTTTTCCTTTAAGGTGGTGAATCTACTGAACAACCTATACACAATGTTTGACTACATCATCAACTCTTTTGATGTTTACAAGGTACGTGCAACAATGAAAAGTATTGCTGTGCAAGTGACCGGCCTCGGTGGCTTCGCGGTTAGACAATCGGTATACAGGCTAGTAGGTACTGGGTTCGGATCCCTGTCGAGGAATGGGTTTTTTAATCCAGATACCGACTCCAAACCCTGAGTGAATGTTCCGCTAGGCTCAATGGCTAAGTGTAAACCACTTGCAACGACCAGTGATCCATAACTGGTTCAACAAAGGCCATGGTTTTTGCTATCCTGTCTGTGGGAAGCGCAAATAAAATATCCCTTGCTGCCTGTCGTAAAAGAGTAACCTATGTGGCAACAGCGGGTTTTCTTTAAAAGAAAAACGGTGTCAGAATGACCATATGTTTGACGTCCAATAGCCGATGATAAGATAAAAAATCAATGTGTTCTAGTGGCGTCGTTAAACAAAACAAACTGCTTTTTCATTTTATTTCCTTAAAACATTTTTATATTTTTTCGTAAGTACGAAATTATTTCAAGACAAAATCCAGTTTAGGCTTCTTACAAATATTAAGACGACCAGAAACGCGTTGAATATATAGACCCGGATATACTAAACAAGAAAATATATTTAATATGTAGGCTTAATCGTAGAAATATTTTATTCGTTGGAAACATCTTACAATGCAGTAAACTCGGGAATGTCCCTTTAAACATATTTTGGTGCATATCAAAGTGATACATCCTACTTGGCGTTACGCCTGTAGTGGGATATAACAGTTGGCGCACTACATCCTTACAGGAATGTCAGTCAACGAGTTGTGTGATAATAATTAAAGGGACATTCCAGAGTTTGCTGCATTGCGTACTTGAAACATAATTAGATCTATAAGCATGAACATAAGTTGAAATGTAAATGTAATGCTTTAGCAGTTCTCTAAGAATGTTTGTTTTTCTCTATTTCCTGACCTGTAGGTAGAAACGATCGGCGATGCATACATGGTTGCCAGTGGTCTTCCTATCAGAAACGGGATTTCGCATGCAGGAGAGATTTGTTCCATGGCGCTCAAACTGCTCAGTTCCATAGTGAACTTCAAGATAGCTCACAGATCCAACAAGCAACTTCAGCTGAGAATCGGTGTACACACCGGTATGCATTAAGTCGGGTTTTATCGACATCCATACACACACACACACACACACACACACACACACACACACAC
>JAECMU010059323.1:20838-31802 GCA_016106625.1 Dracogyra subfuscus
CACACACACACACACACACACACACACACAGAATGAATTAATGAATAAATGAATGAATTAATGTTTAACGACACCCCAACACGAAAAATATATCGGCTATTGGGTGTCAAATTATGGTAATGCAAATAAATAAAGTGATGATCAACATCAATATGAAAATTGAGGTTGAAAAAAAAAAACAGTGTAAAGAACTGTGCAAAAATACAAATACAAATATCACAGAATTTTACGGATACTGAATTTTACTCTAAACTTCAGTTTGTGCTGTATTGGCCATTCTCGAAGAGAATGTTACACCCCTGCACCACGGTGAGGTTACAGCACGCGCAGGGGCACACACACAGAGACAGACAGAACTTCACATATGTTGCTTTCGCTTCAAATGTATTTTGCACAAGAATATATACCACGAGGGCGCGTAAATAGGAAGCAAAACAACGTACGTATGTGAAGTTCTGTATTTATTACATACCTTCTTTTTTCTTTTTTTGTTTTTTTCTTTTTTTTTGTTTAACGACGCACTCAACACATTGTAATTACGGTTATATCGGCGTCGGACATATGGTTAGGTCGAGAAAAAACCCCAGTGGTCAGCTGACGGGGATCGATCCTAGACCGACCGCGCATCATGCGGGCACTCTACCACTGGGCCACGCTGCCCGCTTACATACCTTCTTGTACACATGTATGTTAAAAAAATGTCATGTTTGATTTCAGTGATTATAATCGGCTCTATAATAGTGAAAAATATGCCTTAATGTTTAAAAACTAGGTCTGTCCCTTTAACTTTGATAAAAATAAAGAAACCTGGGAAGTAGTGTACACACTGGTATACATGCATTAAATCTGGTTTTATGGACATATATATACAGCATACAGTGGTGTGGATATGTCTATGTGCGTGTGTGTGTGTGTGTGTGTGTGTGTGTGTGTGTGTGTGTGTGTGTGTGTGTGTGTGTGTGTGTGTGTGTGTGTGTATGCATCTTAATGTACATTGAGCGAAACAGATTTAGACAAAATTTAATTCACTTCTATATAACATACTAATTATAGAATTTAATATAATATAATGTGTGATTGAATGTAGGACCGAGTGTAGCGTGGTTAACTTTCTGCCAACATGGGTCAGGCCAAAATGGGCAAATGTCGTGGTATGTACTATCCTGTCTGTGGGAAAGTGCATATAAAAGATCCTTTGCAACAAATGAAAAATATGTAGCGGGTTTCCTCTTTAGGACAATATGTCGGAATTACCAAATGTTTGACATCCAATAGTCGATGATTAATAACACTTTTTGTCATATAAAAGATCGTTTGCTGCTGATGGAAAAATGTACCGGGTTTTACCACGTTTGACATCCATTAGCCAATGATTCATAAATCAATGTGCTCTAGTGGTGTCGACGGTAGCTGGCAGCATAGCCCAGTGGTACAGAGCTCGCCTGATGCGCGGTCGGTCTAGGATCGATCCCCGTCAGCTAACCACTGGAGGTTTTTCTCGACATATCCATATGTCCGACGTCGATATAACCTCATTATAATGTGTTGAGTGCGTCGTTAAACAAACAAAACAAACAAACAAAAAGCGTTGACGGTATTTTGTTAAATAAACCATTTCCTTCCTTGCTTCCATATAACTGTAAATAAAATGTGCTGAGTGTGTCATTTATCGGTAATATAGCATTTCCTTCTTTCCAGTGTATTTGTGTCTGTTGTTTTACAGGTCCCGTGGTGGCCGGTGTTGTTGGACTGACGATGCCGCGATACTGTCTGTTTGGGAACACCATCAACTACGCATCCAGGATGGAGTCTTCTGGACTATGTGAGTTTGTTAAATGCTTGCTACCAGGTTATTAAATCTGGTAACCCTCAATAAAAAGAATTGATAGCCCCATAATTTTAATAAATTAAAAAAAGAGACTGCAATATTATTTTATTTTTTTAATTATTTAAATATGTTGTTTTAGGTTGTTGTTTTTTTTCCAAGTGTTTAATCATCTTTTTGACTGCAGAGTAAGTGGATCACCCGGGGTGTGCAAAAAAAAGTTAAGTAGCCCAGCGGACTATCGGTTTTAGATACCCGATAATCCCGAGTGAGAAACTGGTAGCCATTAACACCACGGGCTACTGCTAAGGACGAGCCTTAGCTTGCTTATACAGTAATTCTGAGTGGAACTCCTGTAAACCGGACACTCAATGGACTGGTTTTAAGAGGTATCCAGTTTAGAGAGGTTCTCTTATGTACAAATATTTTAAACAGGCCATGAGAAATGTCCAGTTTTGAGGGGATTCCAGTTTACAGAGGGTCCGGTTCTGATGCTAGTTTGGGAAGTGTATCTACTTATCAGCGGATTTCCTCTAAACAAACAGTGTCAGAATGAGGTAGTTTTGCACTTAAGGTGATCTTAGTGCTAAGATTGCTTCGTGAAACAATGAGACCCAGAACCTCAATTCCGTGACACTTCTCCTTGTGGTCGACTTACCCGAAAAAGTGTCTTCATGCACGATTCTAGGTACGTTAATTGTTCAAAAGTTAATTTTTCAAGATGGCGCCAGCAGCTATGTTGGATTTGCCCTAAAAGGTCCATAGAAGTCAAATCAAACATCAAAACGTCTTAGCCAGAGAATTGTCACCCTATAGCATCACTCTGTTACAGTAATTCGGGCAGGCTATGCCATGTTTTTAGGATATACATGATAGCATCACTGTGTTACGATAATTCAAGGCAGGCAATATATTTATTAAATAGTTGTAATTTTTACAATAAAAATATTACAAATCTAGATACATTTAATACATTTTAATTATATTTATTAAGCTATGTAATTTTTTCAATATTTAGATATAAAATGGAATGAAATTAAATTAATTAATTTTGTTTTGTTTTATTTTTATATTTCTCAATATTTGTTTATTGATATTATTCATTACGTTGTGTATTTTCTATTTATTAATTAAAATTTGATTGATTTATTGACCGATTGATTGATTGATTGTGTGGTTGATATGTTGATTGATTTGTTAATTGATTTGTTGATTGATTTGTTGATTGATTGATTGATTTGTTGATTGATTTGTTGATTGATTGATTGATTGATTGCTATATTGGTTGGTTGGCTGGCTGAGTGGTTGAGTATGATGGGTGACTGATTGACTGATTGGTTTGTTTGTTCGGTTGTTTGGTTGATTGATTGATTGACTGATTGATTGATTGATTGATTGGTTTACTGGGTTTTATTTCCATATTTATGAACTGTATGTTTTATCCTGTTAAGCACTAAGGATTCATGTAAGCCCCGACACGAAGACGTTACTAGATGAACTCGGTGGATACTATCTGAAAATAAGAGGGGATGTCGTTTTAAAGGTAAGTAAGAAAAGATTTATAAAATAGGCGTCGGGATTCCAGTGAAAAGGGGTCCGCTTATATCTTAATTCCTCATTCATGTCTGTGTGTCGGAGGAGGAGGGACAATGTTTTGTCTTTATTCTTCAAACTGTCATCTCTGTTTCTTCGCTTCCGACTTGTTTTATAATAACTTAAAAACGTTTTAATGTGCATGCAAACAAGACAGATAAACAAGACAGACAGACACATTGTTTATTAAAGTGTCATCTCATTTGAAACATAAAACATCACTAAACACCATACAATCTAAGATAGCATTGATCTACTTCATATGGAATTACGAGAGACTGTAAAATATTAAAGGGACATTCCTGAGTTTGCTGCAATTTTAAAGATGTTATTTACTAACAGAGACTTTTTGACGACTGTAATTATATATGAAATATATTTTTCTGCATTTAGTATTAGTGGCTTTATATTAAACGTGTTTCTGATTGTTCTAATATTTGTACTAGGTTAAATTTCATTTTATTTTCTAAACAAGATTGTTTCGTACGTACAAATTCCAGTTTGGACTTCTTACAAATATTAAGACGACCAGAAACACATTGAATATATAGATACTGATATTTTTAATAAGTTTAATCGTAGAAATATTTTATTATCGAAAACATCTTACAATGCAGCAAACTCGGGAATGTCCTTTTATTAATCGACACATACATGTATAAAATATACAAATATTACATTAAAACACATTTCAAATATTTAACATGGAATACAATTATATAAAAGATTATCTAACTATAAAACCCTAAACGCAGTTAATAATACAGTATCATACACATAATGTATAAAACAGTTATTCAGTTAATGTATAAAATACGATGACGCTTGTTTAAATTTAATTTGCAGCTCTTGTCACTTCATCTGTACAAAGTATGACTGGATAAGACATTTGTTCTGGGTCTGTAGCAGTTATAAAACCATATCTCATCATTCTATACATTTAATTTAATAAAATATTCGTGAATTCGTTATATCTGGGACAATGAAGCAGGACATATTGGTAGTGGAATACTGAGTACCAAATGAGTATTTCCCTCTTCTTTACATTAAATAACCGGTCACGGTGGAGCAGTGGTTAAGCCATGGGATTACAGGCTGGTAGATACTGGGTTCGGATCCCAGTCGAGGCATGGGATTTTTAAGTCAGATACCGATTCCAATGCCGATAGCCTATGTGGCTACAGCAGGTTTCCTCTAAAAATAAAACCATATTTTTGACGGGGGGGTTGAGCAACAGCCCAAAACAAACAAATACTATTAGAAAAAGATATATGTATTACTTGTTGCAAGTTTGCAGAAACTTTATTTGACCATGGGCTTCAGGAAAGAAATTTCAATCAGTGTTAGCCTTTATTTTATGACAGTTAAATTAATAAATACTTAAAGGGACATTTCTGAGTTTTCTTCACGTTTTAAGATGTTATCGATTAACAAAAACTGTTTAATGCTTGTAATTACATATTAAATATATTTTTTGCATAAAATATTACAGGCTGTATATTAAACGAGTTTCTGATCGTTCTAATATTTGTACTAGGATAAATTTCATCTTATTTCGTAATATATTGTTTTTAGTACGTATGAAATTATTTGAAGACAAAATCCAGTTTGGGCTAATTACAAATATTAAGACAACCCGAAACACATCTAAACAAGAAAATATATATATTATGTAAGTTTATTAATTGAAAACATCGTACAATGCAGCAAACTCAGGAATGTCCCTTTAATAATACTGCTGTGGAAATGTACGTGACAAAGCGATCGTCAAAATACACCATATGATATAAATCACAACATTTATATCAACTTACCTTTTTACTGATTTAATTATGATTAATAGGTCAATCATTGTTGCAGTTCAGTTTAGCGGAGATCAGACTCAATTAGTGGCAATGCGCCCCCACCCAACCAATCCTTGTTTTTTCACTTTTGTTTTCACTGTATTAAATTTTATAAAATCATACATAATTTAATATAGATGCCATCACGGTAGTTTTGGTGTGTTTTTTCGTCTTGAAACGAATTTTATATAAAAAAAAAGTATATTGAAATTAGTTGCCGGCATACTTCGTAATTCACCCAAAGTATTTCGTATACCTTCGGCATAATTCTGAATGTTTTTAAATTCTTTTCAAATCACCGGCAGGATTTTGCAAGTAAGATTTTGATTGGTCGAATGAAAGGTCAACTGGACAAGACTTTCAACGGGCTGCTGTTAGATCCACATGTAATAGTTGAGCTCATTTTAATTAGATTGATTCATATCCACTCAATATACATTTTTTTTTTAAACCTGTTGACTTGTTTTACTGATATTGTATCTGCGATTACTTTGTTTTTCAATTTTCTATTTTAATGTGCAACAAGTCCAGATTCTGTCAAAACATTTGGGGTTTATTTTCAGGGACTTGGAACTATCACAACGTTTTTCCTTCAAGGCAAGAAAGGCTTCACGGAACCTTTACCGAATGTGGATTTTCCAGCATCAACTGACGACCACGAATTCGCCTAAAGTTTGATAGATCCTAGCTTCTGTAGATGACGTCATAATTAGCACCAGCCTGATTTTCTTCATGCCCGTCAGATTACCTTTAGTAGTCCCCTGCCTAAAGTGCCGTGGTATATGCTACCCTATCTGTGGGATGGTGCATATAAAATATCCCTCGCTAGTAATCCTAAAATATAACGGTTTCCTTTCTAAGACTATGTCTCAAAATTAATAAATCTTTGACATCCAATAGTTGATGATTATTTTTTATTATTATTATTATTATTATTAGCCCAGAAATGTCGATAGTGTCAGGGATGGGGCCCTGAATCACTAGCTTACATATAGTGTTGAACATAAATAACACAACATAATCTATATATATATCATACATAATGAGTATTATTAGCCTAAATATGTTCAGATTGATTGAAAAATTTTCCATAGAAAGAGGAAGAGATAGAAGTGAGAGAGAGAGAGAGAGAGAGAGAGAGAGAGAGAGAGAGAGAGAGAGAGAGAGAGAGAGAGAGAGAGAGAGAGAGAGAGAGAGAGAGAGTGAGTGAGTTGATGATTAATAAATCAATGTGCTTTAATGGTGTCGTTAAAAAAACCACTTTAACTTAAAATCGTATTAAAATCTAGTGTATCTGGTTTATAACTGTTCTAAAAGAAACGACACCAATATATTAGAAGATTAGTTATCACAGACTCTAAATGGAAGGGATTGATTATTCAAGAGTATAAATGTTTAGCTAATATAATGGATTTTGATTCTGAAGAAATAGGAAGACACTGTCTATATATTTGTAATTATTTTTGGAAAGAAATATTAACGGCATGGGGAACATATCTTAAAAAATGCAAATCAACTTCAATATTTGAAGAGATACTGTCAGAATATATTTGGAATAATAATGAGGGAGGGATACATTTTATTAATGATTTAGTTGATGATAGGGGTAAATCTTTAAGTTATAACGAATTTAAACTAGTTTTTAATATCAGTACTAATATTTTAACTTATCAAGGTGTAATTAATGCGATAAAACAATATTTTAAATTGTGTAAAGTTGAACTGAAAAATAAACTGCCGTATCCTATATTGCCGTATAATATTAGAAAGTTGAATATAACAGTTGGAGGAAGTAAACATTACTATAATACTTTACTCAATTCGTCATTCTTAAAATCGGCATACAATTTAAAATGAGAAAACATTTTTAATTGTACCTTTTCAGATTCTGATTGGAAAAAAATATATATAATTCCTTTATGCTGTACTGACAGTAGTGAATTGCGCTGGTTTCAGTTTAAATAATTCATAATATTATACTTATTGTTAATACCTTCTTATATAAAATTGGTTATATTTCCTGTCCGAAGTGTAATGTTTGTAATTTACAACTTGGTACAATTACTCATTTATTTTGGGATTGCATTTTTGTCAACTCAATTTGGAATGATATTCAGAACTGGATTCATGTAAAAACGGGTAGCAATATTAAATTTAACAAAGAAAATGTAATTTTTGGCTTTAAAGCCAGAAATAATGATCCCATAAATGCCATTGTACTCGTAACAAAACACGTAATATTTAAAAGTCATTTTAATAAATATGTACCCAGTTTGAAATGGATCCAAAAAGAGTTGACTGAGTACTATTATGTTACAAAAGCAGCAGCTTTTCTGCATGCAACTATGATAAATTCACAAAATTTTGGTCAATTTGTCACAATATATTTAAAACCTAGATTGTATTCTTCTCTTCTTTTTGATACTTATTATGTCCATAATCTCCTTTTGAATTTTTCATGTGTCCTTAATCTCCTTTTGAATTTTTCATACATGTGTCTGATTGTCAATTGCATATATTTGATCTTAGCTAAATATCTCCTTATTGTTTTGTTTTTTGTGGGGGGTTTTCGTGTGGATTTTTTTATCATAATTATGTACTGTATACATCTGTGTGGATATCATGTCAATAAAAATTCATAAATGAAAAAAAAAAAAAAATGATATCACAATACATGGGGGTGGATTTTTCTTTAGCATCCATTATCATTCTTTTCATTTGCGACTATTGTATACACTGTTAGTAATGTGAGTTGCATGCCACTATATTTGGCAGCGACAAACTCGTTAGCTATAAGAACGACAATGCCATGATGTCACTAATGATAGGTTTAGCGCTGAAACATACACAGACACAGTGACGTAACAAAATCATGTCTTTTGATTAAACTTGACCAATCAAGATTATAAGAAGCGATATATCCTAGGATTTAATATGTTCCATTTTACTACCCACTTAATTATTTATCATCCTTATATGTTGGGTTTATTTTAGATAACACAAATTATAGTTCCACCGATATCTCCTACAAAAGCCTTTAATGGATGATCAATAAATACTACCACCCTGGACCTTGAAGATTTTATTTTTAACGTGCCGTTCAGCTGGACATTATTTCAGAGATAAGGTCTCACTACACAGTTCATTTCGGAGTGAGAGTTCAATGATGATGGTCCGCTATAGTCCTAACTGTGACACATGTTGTGCTTCACATATTCACTTTTAGGAAATGGTGAATAATAATATACTTGTATATGTTTAATGGTAAGCCTTCTGGTTCTATTTTGCCCATGTGATTTTGTAATATTGTGCATTGACCTTTTGGGACATGGTTGTATATCACAAGAGACAGCCGAAGAGAATCTGTTAATGAACCACCTGTTCGGACCGGTATTACAGCCAGATGCGGTCATCTAGCAAACAAACACTGAGACGGAAATGTTCTCAATTTTCGAGTGAAATTAAATGCTTGTATAATGTATGTTCGCAGTGGTGTATGTTGTTAGTGCCAACGAGAACCCGTTCTATCGGCCGTCTTCATTTGAAGTTGGGCAATTTAACATGGGTTTCAATGGCAGATGACATCTGTGTAGTGAGACCAAACGAGAATCGTATTTGACTACACTTCGTTGGTCTACACAACAATTTGCGTGTTAGTGTTTAGGTAGGTGCTAAAGGGAGGGGGAGGAGCAAAATTTATATTGACACACCTCGGGCCCGTACGCAGGGGGTGGGTGGGGGTGAGGGGGGTGTACGCACCCCCACCCCCAAATTACTAAAGGTCCACTTTCTCTATTAAATTTAAATAACGTTACGTAATCGTTGTTGTTTTGAGGGGTTATTTTTATGTTGATTTTTATCGTTTTAAATTCTGCTTACGGGCCTGCACCGTTACACTATTTTAAAGCAAATATAAAGCAAAATATTTGAAAAGTGGGGGGCACATGTCCCTTCTGTCCCCCCCCCCCCCATACAAGATCTCTTGCTGCTAATCGAAAAGAGTAGGCCATGAAGTGGCGACAGCGGGTTTCCTCTCAAAATCTGTGTGGTCCTTAACCATATGTCTGACGCCATATAACCGTAAATAAAATGTGTTGAGTGCGTCGTTAAATAAAACATTTCTTTCTTTCTTTTTTGAACGCCGTTGGTGAAAACGATTTATAGTGATATCACCTGAGTTTATTAAAACTGTAGGTATGTTTGTATTCTGTAGTTTAGTGAATTATGTAGAAGGATGAATTACTATTCTACTGGTATGTAGTATTAAAGTCCGAATCAAATTGTTAACAAATACGATAAATTACTCTCCTAACTTTAATTGCCGTTACATTTTCTCCAAATTTTGTCCAGACACAAGTTGTGAAAAAACAAACATTACAGGGACACAGCTTCCTTCGATGAGATAGCATAGGGCAAAATACATGCAGATTTCTGCCGTCTGCCATTTTGCTTTTTTATGGAATACTCATTAAGAGTGGTGAAAGCCTATATAAAGTATGTAACATAATTAATATAAAATCAATGTTCTCTAGTGGTATCTTTAAACAAAACTGATTTTTTAAATATTAACTTGACGTCATCACGTTTGCTTTAAATCATAACATGTTATGACGTTCTTAGATTAAGACATATCATTTCAGCCCTCTTAGAGAAACAAAGAATGTTTTATTTAACGAGGCACTCAACACATTTTATATAGGTTATTATGACGTCAGACACATGGTTAACGACCACACAGACATTGACAGAGGAAACCCGTTGTCGCCGCTTCATGGGCTACTCTTTACGATTAGCAGCAAGGTATATTTTATATGCACCATCCCACAGACAGGGTAGTACATACCACGGCCTTTGATATTTGGACGATGAAAAATCTCCTACGGATTGTACTGGTTTCTGTGCACATGTAAAAATAAATATACTTATCGAATAGTTATTTAAAGGTATAGTTATGGTTTTAATTTAATTCAAACATACTTGTTAAATGTTGATGTTATTATTTTATAAATATTTTGGCTCTTGGTGTTTTGTCTTTATTGTGACTATATGATTACTAATGTATAAATATTTTGTATTTTTATATTGTAATTATTGTTTACGTACAAGCAATATAATAACATTAGTTAAATAATAATGACACTGTTTCTTGGTCTGTGATAATATATATATATACATGTATATATATATATATAGGTTATTACCAGAGTGTTTTTCGGAATCGTCAATATCATATATTAGGAATAAAAATTGTATACATTATTTTTATTCCTAATATATGATATTGACGATACCGAAATACGCGAGGGTAATAATCTCTTTATCATATAATCTCAAGCTTTATATAACATGTTTTTGTAAGCTGTACGGGCAACTTTAATTCCAGTCAGCCATTACTAGATATTCAAATGACGTAAGAATATGTGGCGCGTTGTATTTTTGAATGGAAATGACGTCAAACTCGAATGACGTCATTTTGGATGTCCCTACATCAAAACAAATTAGGGCCTAACGTTTTTTGTTTTCTGAACGCTGGACAGCTTTCAATGTCGAATTGCCATTGAAATGTTTTTATTTAAGGAATATGAATGCATACGTCAATTATGGAGTGTCACCAAAAGTACGTTTGCTTAAATGTCAATAACCCTAGTGCCGTAACCTTGATTAATTTACATCTAATTTGCAAAGTTATCAAATTCTTAAAG